>CAIGQW010054063.1:5134143-5147112 GCA_903798125.1 Danio choprae | reverse complement strand
CAAAATGTAGGCTCACAAACCAAAAATTATGAGCATCGTTACTATAATATAATTTAAGTTTTATATTGACAGATTTACTGCATTTGAAATCAAACATAAAAATCTGCATGAGCCCACCGGCCCTACACTCACTGCTTGACATGAATGAGATGAACTGAGTAACAATAATAACTTTACTGTTCTTATGGGTAGTGTCTGATACTGCACAGATGATCTTGACATAAAACGTATTATTTGCATACGTCATCTTAATAGCAATAACGGTCTTTTCATGAGCTGCAATATTAGTTGAATTTTCGCGATGGTGTACGCAGTGTTAAATTTTACATATAGCTGCCAGTTGCCCGGCTGACAGCATCCTGATGATTACATGAAGGATTAAATAGAACCTCTTAGACTTCAGATGTGTAGATTCAGTGGCAAACACGGTTACCTGCAAACTCAGTGCCACAGACTTTACAGTGAATGCTTTAGTCATTTTCATAGCAGACTTGAAGCCACTGGAAGTCTTTTATCCACTCTTCGAAAAGTGTAAATTGTGAATTAACCACATTATAACTAATAAGATTAATTTTAAAAAGAGTAATTTTATTAAACTATTTGTATTATTCAATTGCTGTACCTGAATAGTGTTTTATCTTTTTCCAGAGCGTTTATTAGATTTTATGGAGATGCACTCCCACTGCAGAATCAACCCAATCAATCTAACATTATTAATGTATCAATTATTTCCAAATAGAGAACAGTAAGTCATCTGGTGAAATTGTATTCATTTATACAATAGATAGTTTTAATATTTATCGATGCCATCTTTTATTATTTTATGAGAACTTGTTCATTAATATTCAACATAGGCTCATTCTGAAAACGTTGCCCTATATACATTTCTGGAGATTGCAAATTATGTAGCCAGAAGTACGTATGGCTGCATTTCATCTTTAAAACGAATGCTACGGGGCGGTATGGCGCCATTACTTTCCGCGCTTACCAGCTGACCACTTACCTCCATATGGACGGATTTCCCGCCCTAATCAGTTTGTCCAGTGGCTCGCAATGTACGTCAGCGGACTTAAGAGGCAGAGAGGAGTTGGCCATGACAACGGGGTTCGAGTCCAGTGAAAAACGGTTCCAGAAAGCAGGTAAGACTGCCAAAAAATAAAATAAACTAAGTAAATAACAGGGGGGGAATGTGGTAAAAAAAAAAAAAAAAAAGGGTTTAGGGAAAGAGAAGGGTGGGTCAGCCGATCGGTCATTCAGTCAGTCAACAGTCAGTCAACAGCGGCCTCTAATGGATTTACGTGAGAACAGCAGGCGCGAATGGCACTCGCAAGAGAAATTTGAGATCTGAAAAGCATACACAGAGGCCTCTGGTGGATTCACGAAATAAAAAACTGCAAAAAAGTACCTCCTTGGACGTATTTGGTGCTCTCCAGAAATGTATATAATGTTACATTTTCAGAATGAGCCTGGATTGTTAATATTCATATTTTACTTGTTAATGCCATCTAAACCTACACCAAACTCTAACCCTAACCTAACTCTCTATAGTATATATCAGTCAGAACTAATCTATGTAATTACAGTGTAACACACTGTCTCAATACAAATGTCAAGCAACTGTATGTTCAATGGCAGAAACATGAATAGAGGAAAATATTATATGTTGAGAATCATTTACCTTGACTTAACTTTTGCTTTTAAAAAAGCACAAATGAAAGCCACCACAATGTTGGCATTACTTTGAGAATTATGAGAACAGCTAATTGGTATTGTTCATAATAATGCTGTAACTGGACCTGTTCCATATACATTGTAGTTTGTGCACATTTGGTGTTCTGCTGATAAAGAATATCTCCAGTAAATAGCTGGCCTGCTAATTTAGCCATTCATTCGATGACAAGCTTTCACAACCAAACTGCATTACCCATCATTCAGCAGCAGCGCAAGAAATGAAGTCAAGATTAAATACACTAAAGCATGAATTACACTCTAAACTCGCATCCTTTACTCTTCATTTGGTTGCATTAGCACTAAAACAGTCTGAAATTGTCAGTAAGTGAAAAAGCGAGAGTAAATATGACTGCGCCAAACGCATCCATTTTATTCTGACCACAATTACTTGAATGCATATTATGTCGTAATTACCACTTCTGGACTCATAAATAGGAGATCCCACGAGAGTCTGAAGGCGAGTGTTCAGGCTCAGTATCTGCTTCTGTTATGATAACATTATTATTATCCTCCTGATTATTGCCTATAGGGCAGGGTTTCTCAACCAGGGGGATGGAGATAAAATGTTTCTTGCTTTAATTCTCCCCCTCAACAAATACTCTTGAGAATAACATGTAAATTAATCAAATCTAACTTAAAAATGCCTTGGGTGTTTTATAATAAATACATTTTGCTAGCTATGGCAAGCCCTAAAAAAATGAATCAGCTAGACATTGTAAGAACCATTTACTGAAAAAAAATCTAATTAGTCCAAATAAATAATTTATATTAGATACACTCAAACAAAACAAATGTTTTGTGTGTGTGTGTGTGTGTGTGTGTGTGTGTGTGTGTGTGTGTGTGTAAAAAGTGTTTAAATTTTTAAAGGAGTGTATCATGAAACGTATGTGTAAAAATAAGAGAAAGACATCGTTCAAAACAATAAAGTGTCTTTTTATTTGTGGATACTCACAAATACAACATTATAGAACATTTCCACACCCCTAAACATGACATGGCACAAAACGAAACATGATTTATTGGTTGACCTGTCAAATAGCATTGTGGGTGGTTCCTGACCATTCAAAGCGGCCAAAGTTCCCAGACCTTAAAGTTCACAGCTACGTGAGACTTTTGTGCTCACTTTTGTGAACCTTTTGTGCTTACTTGTATTTAATTATGATTCAATTATATTTGTTTTATTTGCCTACATTGTATTGTTTGGCTGGCTTTGTTGAAAGCAATGCAAAAAAAAGAGCCCTCCAAACACCTGCACCTAATCAGTCTACTTTCAGTCAGTTTCGGTCCGCATTTTCCAGCCAAGTTTGTTATTAATTAAAATGTCTGAAACACAAGGCACTGAAAAGTTGAACCGTGAGTTTAGTCCTCTTGAAATATTTATGTACAGGCACATTTGTCTCGTGTCTAGTTAGAAGCCTAATTGATATGCGTGAAATGGTGTGACGGGTTATCATGACATTAAAATTCTTTTTTTTTTTTTTTTTTTTTTACAACAGATACTATGAAGGCATATGTCAGCAAGCCAAAATGAAAACAATTGCTAAAAAGCATTTGAGATGTACTTAAATCAGTCTGCTTGATTTTATTTTTATTTTTTATTTTTTTTTACACACACTCACTGCGCATAATTTTTTACTAGTGTTTTACTAATGCAGATTTCAAATGCAATACAGCAGTGTTTCCCAACCCTGTTCCAGAAGGCACACCAACAGTAAACATTTTCAACCTTTTCTTAATCAAACACACCTGAATCAACTCATCAGAACATAAGAAGAGACTCCAAAACCTGAAGTTAATGGCTCAGATAAGGGAGACATCCAAAATATGTACTGTTGGTGTGCCTCCAGGAACAGGGTTTGGGAAACACTGCAATACAGTATGTGGTTTAAAAATAAAATATAAAGTTGGCAGCCTTGTTTAATACATCGCCAAAAGTGTTCCTCTACCTGTACAAGTTGTATAAATCACTTGTTCATATGCCAATCTATCACAGAAAGCAGCTTGCCAATTATGGGGTTTAACAGAATTAACAGAATGGGATTTAACAGACTCTCTTCATTTCTGGAGTCTTGGGGTCTGTTGTTGAGAAGTAGGCCTATATAGCAAATCCCCCGGCGCTGAGGCTGTGAGATACATGATGATTGTCTGCGTGCACCGGCTTTGCATGATCAACAAAACAAGGCCAGAATACAGATGAAAGCCTAGAGTAAAAGAAGAGCTCTGGCGGAGGGAGATATCCATGCAAGAATGGAGGTGCACCATGGCAATGCTAATAGCGCCGGTTCTCTGGCTTATTTTTTTAGCATATGTAGAATAAGGCTCTGATCAGTTGACAGAAATAGATGAGGGTCATGAACCAGAACTTTAACAAAGTGAAACTTTCTAAATTAAACGTAAGATTAGATGTTTGTGGTAAAAGTAGAGGGCAAGTGTAATGTGCATTGATGCATTTTGAGGTGTTTTTTTTAACGATACCTATTCATTGATAACAATTATTCATTCATTCATTTTTTTTAGCTTAGTCCCTTTACTAATCTGGGGTCGCCACAGCAAAATGAACCGCCAACTTATCCAGCATATGTTTTACGCAGCGGATGCCCTTCCAGCTGCAACCCATCACTGGGAAACATCCATACACACTCATTTACACACGTACACTATGGACAATTTAGCTTACCCAATTCACCTATAGTGCATGTCTTTGGACTTGTGGGGGAAACCGGAGCACCCAGAGGAAACCCACGCAAACATGGGGAGAGCATACAAACTCCACACAGAAACGCCAACTGACCCAGCCGGGGCTCGAACCAGCGACCTTCTTACTGTGAGGCGATTGTGCTACCCACTGCGCCACCGTGCTGCCCTCGATAACAATTAGCTGTACGATATTGAAAAAAATAATAATTACATTGCAATATTTTGTTTTTCTGCAATATATATACAGTTTAAGTCAGAATTATTACCCCCCCCCCCCCCCTGTATATTTTTCCCCAATTTCTGTTTATAAACACATTTCTAAACATAGCTTTTATTACTAATTGCTAATAACTGATTTATTTTATCTTTGTCTTTACCTTTTTATATTTTTCAAGACACAAATGTTCATCTAAATATGCAATTTAAAGACTTAACTAGATTAAGCAAGTTAGGGTAATTAGGCAAGTCATTATACAAAAATGAAATAAATAATACTTTGTGGTTTTTGCTGGAAGTGCAGAAATGCAATAATCAAGCGTGAAATAACACTGCTTAACTATTATAATACATAATTAAACACTTTGTTAAAGTGACAAACTCTATACTTGTGCCCAAATGGTTTAAATTCACTTGAAATCTTACAGTTGCTGGCTTTTTAACCTGTTGGTATTGTTAATTTAGAAGTCTAAACTGGTGAAGATAAAAAAAAATAATAATAATAATAATCAGAGGAGGGCTAATAATTTTGACTTTAACTGTATATATTGCAATATGAATATGATTTCACAAGATGACTTTATTTGAAGAGAATTGCAAATTTTTTATTGACTGGAATAATTTGTAGAGGAGTGTGTCTGCATGAAATGTGCAAATTACACCAGATATTTTTAAAAAGCACAGATGAAAACAACAGAACAAAGATAAAGTTAAAATAAAATACATTTTGGCTGGAGTTGAAAAACACTGAAGTACAGAAATTCAATAACAAAGCATAAAATAACACTGCATACTTATTGTTTTAAACAATAAACCCAATTAATCTTTGTTAAAGTGACAATCTCTATACTTTTTTTTTTGTGCCCAAATGGTTTAAATTCATGTAAATTCAGACTTGAAATCTTAGTCGCAGACCTTAAAAAACACAGTCCAATAAAAACGTTTCATATTATTAGATTAGAGATAAACTTTGCAAGTTCTGAACTGTGTTTTCTGGTTAATTATAATCCCAATTTGACATTGCAAATCCTGCGATGTGACTATTGCAGATTCACACATTGTAATATCAATGCTGAAACGATATTTTCACATATGAGAGCATACAACGGAGCAGAAGTTCCAAAGGCTGCTTTATTGAAGAAGCATATAGGCAAGGGGTCAAAACAGATCCAAACAACAATGTCAGGGGTAATTCACAAAGAGTAATGCAAAATCCAGACAGATGTCATGGCAGGCAGTCAAAAACCAAGAAACAGTCCAAGATCAAAATCACAACAGCGCAAAAACAGAGGAACAAGAAAATGCTCAGCAATGCACATACCAGTAACAAGACTTTGCAGTGACTGAGGAGCTTTTGTGTGTGTGAAAATTGGATACAGGTGCTGTGTAATCAAAGTGCAGTTCATATGAATCAGGTGAATCAGGCAAAGCATTGTGGTGCATGTAGTCCGGGAGAGTAGCTAACAAGAGAAGAACAGTAGAGTGTCTGCTAGTGTGTCTGGTGGGCACTCTAGCTAGTGACCATGACAGATATATTGTGCAGCACTAATAACAATAGACAAAATGTTTGATTTACTGAATGATAATTTCGTGTTATGAGTGATTGCTGACAGCACAAATGAACACATTCTTAAATGCATGCTGTCTATTTGTGATGAAGAGATTGTGAATTAAAATATGTACTAATATATATATGTATATATATATATATATATATATATATATATATATATATATATATATGTGTATATATGTGTTGGATTTAAATTACAAATTTGCATTTGAATGCAAATATGGTGCAACAGAATGTGTGGTGTGCAACAGGGGGCGAGATGTGGGAATGATGTGAAGTGTCGATACTGCATTTTAATGTTTTGTTAGTCTAACCCACGCATCTCATATTATCTTATGCTTAAATACATGGTGTTTTGTTAATAATTCTTTAGCCAATTACAAAATGACTTTTGATTTACATATGTTGTTTTAAATGCTATGCACGTTTTTAATGGCGGTGGCTATTTCATTTCATTGCTCATTGCTCCCCTGGCCTCAGGAGAAGACAAAAGTTTCCTTAAGACTGATTTAAGATGAATATAAAACATAAAAAAGAAGATGTGTTTAATTGTATTTTGTGTTTGACTGTTAAAACAGCAAATATAGAGAGATTTTTTTTTATTGTTCATTAAATAAGTTAGCTAAATAAAATACATTCATTCTCATTCTCATTCATTCTCTTCATTCTTAATCTCTTTTCATAAATCTTATAAAATGTAAATAATTATGAATACAAGATTATTTGTAACATTATATTTTTTGATGCATTTGTGTGTAATATTGCTCAATGCTCAAATTAATTAATGAATTATATAATGAATTTATTAGTAAATTTATTTATTTATTTATTTATTTGCTTATTTACTTATTTACTTATTTATATGGATGGATGGATTATTATGACATAAACATTTTAATAATAGATCAGTAAATCTTGACTGCTAAAATTATATTGAAAAAACGTAATAAAAGTGACCTAGTTACTTCTACACTGTATTGTAATCATTAAGTTGCAATCATATTGGGGACATTTTGTTCAGCAAAAAAAGCTAAAGCATTTTAACCTATTGGTATTGTTCATTTAGGAGTCACACTTGTGTTGTTTGTGGTCAAAACTGGCTAAGATAAAAAAAGATTTTTAAAAAGTATTTATATTACAGTATGTTATTTTATTGTAATTAACTAGCTGTAAGCCTTCAGTTTTTCTGTTTGCTTGTGTGCTATTTTGGTGTGGATATTTCATGTTACTACAAATATTCCCAATCCTTATTGTAGACATAATTTTTTTTAAATAAAAACATAACAAAATAAGTTTAAGAACTAATGAACAAACCAAATCATTAATTCAGTAAGCTACACACAAGAACCGGGTCAGTCTGATTTATGAATCTTTTGTTAAACAGACCAAATTTACATGGTTTATTTTGTAGTCCCGCACCTCTTTATTGAAGATAGATTGAGGTCGGATGGTTGTTTTGAGGTGGTCAGCAGAAACCGTTGATAAATGGAGCTCGACACAGATAAATTTCCTCACGGACATTATCTGACGCATTGTGTAACTGGAAGGAATCCCATCAGTGAGACAGACTGTCGCACGGGTAGCTTTTGCACATGCTCTCTGAGGCCCATGGCTACAACTAGACTGCTTTTACAGTTGAAAGAATAAATTTACCTGCTGGGAAACCAATGGAGATCAATAAACCTGCGGCACGCACAATAACAGCCTGTGCTTGAAGCTTAAGCCCAATTGAGAATGTCCTTGACATGAAACATTCTGCTAGCACTCCAGCGCCTTTCTTTTCATTTACCGCCATGATGACTCGAAACAACTCAGCAACCATTCTTCCTTTCTCCTTTTTTTTTCTTCTCCAGCTATATTTACAATGACACATGACTGTGAGTAACTGCTTTGTCAATAGTATTAAAAAAGACAGCTGTTGTGCCTTGTATCTGCAAAACTACAGTGATGCATGTTGACTTTTTTTCTGCCTGTTGCATTAACTGCAAAACAAATCAATCTTTTAAATGAATGCGCTGCGACGTATTGACATGCACTTGCTGAATATGAATAAAGAGAACCGCAATGTGGGAGAACTAATATCAGATATTTATATTGAGACGTTAATACTTTATCTTTTTTTGAACGTGCATGTGTTTTCGAGTGTTTAAAATGCAAGGCACATCGTGTTTGATGGCGAATGCCATAAAAAGAGCTCTGCTGAATAACAAATAGTGACAGTAGCGTTTATAAATGTCACACTTATCTGTTATTCTGGCCACGTTGTGCTTTCATCTTGATTTTCACTTGAGTTTCCAAAGGAGACTATGACTTTTCCTCTTCCAAAGTGTTGGACGACAAACAAAGCAAACAGATCAAAGAGGGGTTTAGTGAACTTATAGCTGCATTATTTGCTTTTATATCATCTACTAACCCTGTGTCAACATAACGCCTAATTTCCTTTCTTTTTTTTCTTTTTCCCCAATTGGTTCCATACCTTTATGAATTTCTGCTTTCTTCACCAAAGAAGATATTTTGAACAATGTTAAAAACCGGTAATCGTTCACTTTCATAGTAGGAACAAAAATACTATAGAAGTCAATGATTACCGGCTTTCAAATTATCTTTTTTTTTTGTTTGTTCATCTGACAAGTTTTGTGACAAGTGTAGGGTGAGTAAACCATGAGTAATGTGAGTAAAAGGTGAGAATTTTTGGTTTTGGGTGAACTATCCCAGATATTTAATGAAAATATCTGATATGTTTATGTTACGTACTCTAAACTTTGCACAGCTCCACACAGCAAGCCAGACATAAAATAAAATAAAATAAAATAAAATAAAATAAAATTTAACAACAACAAAGACGATTGACCAAGAAAATAACATAAAGTCAATTTTATTTGTCATTTATATTTAAAGGAGACATAAATATCTTGCGGAGGTAAAGCCAAAGTAACAAACAAAAACTCAACAATTAACTTTTAAACCCTCTTACCTGCACATAAATTAAAACTAGTTAAACAAAACTGAACTCCCTACTAACCACAAAACATGAGAAAACTTAATAAAACAAAAAGGCACCCTCTTCATCACATGCGTCTCCGTACATTGGTGTCAATAATTTAACAGTCAACACTCAGTGTTAAATTCAACTGTTGCTGAACAAATACAACTTAAGTGCTCACAAAGAAACAAAACAAGCTGGGAGAAAGGAGACTCTCCGAACGATCGTCCAGCCCGGTTTAAACTCAATTCAATTCAAACACTGTCCAAACACTGAAGAGCAAATCCATCGATGCGCAGCTCCACAAGACCCTAAATAAAAAAAATACTCAGCAGCAGTGTTGGGCACGTTCCTTTAAAAGAGTAATTAGTTATAGTTAATAGTTACTTCTCACAAATAGTAACTAAGTTACATAATTATAAAAGTAACGAATTACCAGGGAAAGTAACTATTGCGTTACTTTAAAAAAAAAATCTAATTTGTCAAATGACTTTAAAATAATATAAAAAATGTACACTGGGCATCACGAGTATAGCGATATTGCCTCACAGCAAGAAGGTCGCTGGTTCGAGCCTCGGCTCGGTCAATTGGCATTTCTTCTCGGCTGGGTCAATTGGCGTTTGTGTGTGGGGAAGTGCATGTTTTCCCTGTGTTCGCGTGGGTTTCCTCCGGGTGCTCCGATTTCCCCCACAGTCCAAAGACATGCGCTATAGGTGAATTGGGTAAGCTAAATTGTCCGTAATGTGTGTGTGTGGGTGTTTCCCAGTGATGGGTTGCAGCTGGAAGGGCATCTGCTGTGTAAAACATATGCTGGATAAGTTGGCGGTTCATTCCGCTGTGGTGACCCCAGATTAATAAAGGGACTAAGCCAAAAAGAAAATGAATGAATGAACATTGTACACTAATCTACACTATTTTAATGTTGTTGTGGGACAATGTGAGAGACAATGGCAACATGTCCTTAACTTTATATCTAGATGTTATTTTGTTTAATATAAGTGTTTGTGGTGGAGAAAAATCAAGTTTTATTTGCTTTGACGTCGTGGCTTAGTCTCCTTTGGTAGCAGAGCTCACGTTATCGCCTGCGTAGCTACTAATTTTGTGGCGGCATGTGACGATGTGAGGTGCTTCATTAGATTAGAATTACTTATTACTGAAGCAAGAAATACTTTTTTCCTGGGCATAAGTTGCACGATTCATAAACATTCTTGCCTTTCACCTCAACGAGGGATAAGTAGTGCTTAAATTTACAGTTTGCAAATGCTACCTTTAAACTTGTTGGATTTGCCATCGTTCTGACTCCGGGTCGTTGGTGCGTGCCACTGACTATGCGTGTGCTTGTGTGAACACCCGCACTACTCTGCCTCTGATTGGCAAACGATGACAATGTACTCTATCTAAGCCAATCATCACATTCTCAGTTACAACACGTTCACAGACACATCAATCATGGTTGGTTATGTGTCCCGCCCCAGCCCCGAACACACACACACCCACACATACACACACACACACCCACACACACACACACACACACACACACACACACACACACACACACACACACACACACACACACACGCACCCCAGAGAAAAAACCTATGGCTGAGAGAGAGGCTGCTCGCATAAAAACTGCTTCAGTGTTCTCAATTGTAGTAACGTGCCTTTTATTGTCAGTAACGATAATGACATTGTAACGGGGGAAACTCAGTTATTCATTTGATTACTCGTTACTGAAAAAAATACTGCCGTTAGTAACGCCGTTTATTTATAGCGCCATTATTCCCATCACTGCTTAGCAAATACACAACAAATTTCAATTAATCTTATGTATGAAATAAATTGATTTGCAGATAATTTAGTTAAATTAGTAGTGTATGTATTGGCAGTGTTTAGTGGTTATTTCATCACATTTGGCAACCAATGTTTGTTTACATTTAAATATAGTTAGCATTCCATCAATAGCACTGATCTGTTATAGTGTGCTGCCTAAATTTAACATGCTTCCTTCCTTTTCCAAGTTATAATAAAGGTGTGAAAATTGCGTCAAGTGCACTAACGAGCACCTTACACTCGTGCATTTGACTCATATTTTTTTCAAGACAGCAGAAAATTTAATTAGTCAGCCAGAGAAGTTGTTCAACAAGACTTAAGTTAATAAGAAGCGGCCGAAGGTCAAGGCCCGTAGTGCAAGCAGACAAGAATGACGCAACTCGAGGGAACTCAGGCCAGGCGGAGGATCTGTCCTCATTAACAGGCACCTTTTACTGCCTCTGCTCTCTCCAATCCCTGGAGAGACCAATTAGCTACAGATGAAACTCATTTGTTTGTGGGCCTTGGTGTATGTTGCGCACTAGAAATCACAGCTAATCTGATTGGTTAACTGGGCCACGGTTTAGTGGGCTGGAGTAAACGTATCTTCGGTATTTGCAGCATGACCCATTCAGTACAGCTCAGCACGATATCAAGCTGCGATTACTTACCTGAAAATGTCAAATTTTATCGTTTTTTTTTTTTCCGTTTTTTTTTCTTTTATGCATTTGGCAGACACTTCTACCTAGAGTGACTTGAAGTGCATTCAAGGTATTCATTTTATCAACCCATGACCTTCACAATTGCAATTTTGGAAGAGTCGACCTGCTAAAAAGTCGTAATTCTAGATGAAGAGATATAGGATGGGATTGACGTCTTTCAGATTTTTTTTATTATTATATATGTTGCATTTTGTAAAGGTTATCAGGAGTGTGTGACAGGGAGGATAAGGATTGGTAAATTGAAATTCATTGAAATGAAACTTTATTTTGTTTCGGAATTGATTCTTGAGCGTTTTTAATGACTTTAATGTTCATGTTTATTCTTTTGCTGTAGCAATATTAATATGTAGGATAGAAAAAGAGAAAAAAAAAGCCCATTTTAAGATGTTATTAACTGAAATTCTTGCCTCTCACCATAGTTTACAAATCTCCTTCACACTTCTCATTTACCTATAATTGCTCTCTGTGTGCATGCATCCTGATTCTTCAGCACTACTGAAGATGGCAGTATCCACGGATACTAACCTAGAAACAAAAGTAAATAATAATGTAAATTCAAAAAATATTTATTAAGTAAATAATGCATCAGCTGCAATAATGCATATTAAGTAGGCAAGTTTATTTATATAGCACATTTCATACACAGTGGTAATTCAAAGTGCTTTACATAAACAGAAATAAAGTATAAGAAATTAAAAACAAATAAAAACAGATTGAAATGTGTTAACACAGGCTTTAAGAGAATGAAAAAGAAACGAATGGTAATTAAAACTAGCACAAATAAATATTTATCTTCTGTGAAAAAGCACAGACATGGTAAGGTATTGCATGACATCCAGTATGTCAGGAAATGTGATCATTCATTCATTCATTCATTTTCATTTCGGCTTAGTCCCTTTATTAATCTGGGGTCGCCACAGCGGAATGAACCGCCAACTTATCCAGCATATGTTTTACGCAGCGGATGCCCTTCCAGCTGCAACCCATCTCTGGGAAACATCCATACACACCCATTCACACTCATACACTACGGACAATTTTAGCTTACCCAATTCACCTATACCGCATGTCTTTGGACTTGTGGGGGAAACCGGAGCACCCGGAGGAAACCCACGCCAACACAGGGAGAACATGCAAACTCCACACAGAAACGCCAACTGGCGAGGCTCGAACCAGCGACCAGCGACCTTCTTGCTGTGAGGCGAACGTGCTACCCACTGCGCCACTGTGAGGCC
>CAIGQW010054063.1:5104965-5119143 GCA_903798125.1 Danio choprae | reverse complement strand
AATACATATATAAAAAATAAACACTGCACTGAGCCTGAGCACGATATGGTCATTATTTTGAGTTATGTAGATCAGCGGAATTATCCATAAGTGTTACATATTTTATTTTTATAGTATATTTACACAGCAAAGGGCCAGCCCACAATGTCCAGCGGCCTACCAGGAAAACTCCCAGGGCTCCAGATGGCCAGTTCGCCCCTGATTCGAAGGGATTTGACAAAGAAAGAAGCATCTGTTGTTTTACTTTTAGATGCCAGACGCACATTCGCTTTTGGTGGTGGCAGGTTTCTAGGTGCTTTGATCTATTACGGGCTTCTCCGTAATAATGAATGACGTGTATTTCCATCATTGGATTAGATGCGTAGCCTGACCCTACAGTACGTCGTTGTTCCTCTGCATCACTCTCTGCCAAAGAGCAGACGTGGCGGATTAAAATATTGCCTGCGCTGTTGCAACCAAATGTGAGCAGTGGACAAAATGTGTAATGGCTTCAGCATTAATAATGGATAAGTATCAGTGAAAAAACTTTGGCCGCTCTAATGCATAATTCATTTCTGCTCCGGCATGGAGATGGACAGTAATTAGCTGTCCGCCGCCCTCTGGAAGTGAAGGTGCTCTGGGTCAGATTGTACTACACTTCCATCTTAAAAGGGCCACTGGTTGACTGGACCACCAAGTTTGAGACTGTGACTTTTTGGGTGGTGGTAAAGTTCACTACACTTTTAGTATGCTGGCATTTGCTGACCCTCATGTCTTTTAAAACCTGAATTACTGTATTAATTTTTATATTTAATAAAAAGCTCTGATTCATAGTGTACAATAAGGTGTAATTCATCCATTCATTCATTTAAGCAGTAAAAGTGTAATTTTGGCTTTATTAAAGAATTAATGATTAGATTTGTAGAAATATGTCAATTGATATGTATTTAAATGATATCCTTTGAAAAAAAACATTGTAAATAAATAAATATTACTCATAAAAAACATTACTCGTAGTATGGGCTCTTAGCATTACAATTATTCATTATATAATTATATAATTAATGTATTTTTTGTTACATTTATTGTAATTAGTTCAAGGCACAATTTTCAACTTTTAAGCTGATTTAAATTTTATTTCAATTAACAAAACATTATTTTTAAATACCTAGTAATCTCAACTCATTTAATCTTTGTCAAAATGGAACAAATGCCTTCACAATGTCCCATTCATTTATTCATTTTCCTTCGGCTTAGTCCCTTTATTCATCAGGGGTCCCTACAGCGGAATGAACCGCCAGCTTATCCAGCATATGTTTTACACAGCGATTCCCTTCCAGCTGCAACCCAGTACTGGGAAACATCCATAAACACTCATTCACACACATACACTACGGCCGATTTAGTTTATTCAATTCACCTATAGAGCATGTCTGTGGACTGTGGGGGAAACCGGAGCACCCGGAGAAAACCCACGCCAACACGGGGAAAACATGCAAACTCCACACAGAAATGTCAACTGACCCAGCCGAGACTTGAACCAGCGACCTTCTTGCTGTGAGGCGACAGTGCTAACCACTGTATAGTATAGTATAGTATAGTAAGCACATGTTATTAATTATTATCACTCAGTAGTTAAATCAATAGTTACACTGTAACAAGTACACCTTAACCTTTTTGTATATGTTTAATTGTAGTTAAAAACAATAACAGCACATTTTTTCACACTGTGGTTCCACACAATTACTTCATACTGTTCCAACACAAATCAATTAAGTTAACTTAACGATTTTTACAAAGTTAAGTGGACTGAACATAAAACAATTTAAAAAAAATTGTTTTTTTCAACTTATTATAACCTATATATAACCTAATATAGTTTTTTCAACTATATTATAAATCCTCTTAGCCACCATCAGGACGTGGACTCACTGGGGTGATGTTTTTGCACATGTCAGTGTTTACGAAAAGATCACATCAAAAAGAACACAAGTAATCCTGACAAACTATAGATCAGTCTAAAGCTACAACCATCAAATAGCGATTGTAGCTAGTGGTTTTACAATGGGAAGCTTATAAAGAATGCATTTGATAAATTTGTGTAAGTTGTACAGAAAACACTTATTAGATATGGAGTACATATCATCGTAATAAGACACACACGCATTCATTACCGTACATCATGGTTTGTTTTGAAAAATAAGAGTCCTCAGAACAACATCCCATCGAACACATTTAGTCAATCGACACAATAGTGTTGAATTATGAATGGTTATAAATTTTTTGTCAACGTTTCTTCCAGAGACCTGTTGTTTACATTGTTTACTATGTTACTTACACTTGAAAATGGCACCTTTGTAGTAAAAAGAAAGACGATGTCATAGCTTACAGTGTTACAAATAAAATGAGACCACAAACTGTATAATCAATGTTATAGTCACTAAAATCTAAACAAAGCAGTCGAGTGTTTTGACATTCTGCATATGCTATCTGTCAGCTTTTAGACAGTAACTTACTTTTTAGTTTGACTGATGGAGAACAGTAAGTAGTTTGAACAAGCAAGTCATTTTTTAAGTCTACTGTACACTCATTTGACAACACTTTTTTTTTTTTTTATGTTTAAAACTTTTCCCCCCCCCCCCCTTTTTTTTTTTTTAAATACCTAGTGATCAAAACTCATACACTGTGTGACAAAAAGGCCAAATTATTCATTGAAAATGCGAACCAATGCCTTCAAGCTTAATTTGAGACCAAATTTTCTGAAAAACACAAAAAGAAGGAATTGAGCTTCATTTAACATGATGAACGCAATAGATCTGAACACACCGAAGCGTAAAGGACAGGAGAGATCATCAGCGAATAATGACTGAAATTTGGGTTTGTACTCTACAAAAAAAAAAGAGAAAAAGTGACACGAGTGTGAGCGGATGATGAAAGAATTGTCATTTTTTTTAGGTTGAACTCTCTTTTTAAAGCGGCACAGACTGCAGCGCTGTGATTAAAGTCTGTCTTCTGTCTGCTTTTATCCGTCTCCCCGAGGAGAAAAAGTAAGCTCAATAACTTTGTTCTTAAAAGTGTGAGAGAAAGATTTCACGGCGGAGATATTTTACTGAAGCGTGGCAATCAGCAAACTAATTAAACGAGGCATTAAGCGAGGGCATTAAGGTAATAGCATTTAAGCTGGAAAGAAAAGGTCATACTTTTCTTACACTGCAATGCGAGATTAGACGGAGAAACGCGATAAAATAAATAAATGTCACCCAAAAAAAAAAGAGAGTTGTGCAATTATGACGGGGTATGTGCACACAGTACATAGTGCTTGTTTTACACGTACTGTAAAGCGGATTTATTATGAAATGCACCCTACTGCTGCACAATCTGCTGTGTTTTGATAGCAGGTTAAAGCTTGACAGATATAGGCTGTGTTCTGAAGTCATTTCTTTCAGATGCCTTGTGAACGAATGTGTGCTTCAGAAACGGTATCACGCTGTGTGACAGGGCTACTGACAGCACACTCGTGGCTTTTGTACATGTTCTCCTTGATTATTTTTACATTTAGTTTAATTTTTAGTAATGCAGGTGCGTGTGTGTGGTGTTTTTTTTTGTATGTTAAAAAAGATTTTATTATATGAATGTTAATTATACACTATATTTAAATTAATTCATTATAAGTCAAATCATATAACTTGGAATGTGTTATTTGTAAAATATGAGAGAGCGGGCATGAAAGTAACGTGGGACAAAAGTAACAAAGCAATTTTCTTGGAGCCCTGACAACATTTGATTTCCAGGCTATAACAGCACATTCAACATGCAACCCTTGATGGAGCTGCCAAATATCATGTGATGTGTCCCGCGGTTAGCTCCAAATGTCTGTTTTTAGCTGCAGTAAATTATTTTAGCGGTTCTTTTTTCCTTATTACAAGTTGTGTTTATCTTATCATGTGTCATACTAATGGTCAATCTACAGGTTATTTAGTGCAATAACACATCCTTGAGTTTGCAATCTCTGAGTTTTTCTGTTTAAAAGTAAATCAGGTTTGAATGGGAAAAGTTCTTGTGGGGACGAAAGTAACACTGTTATTTATGTCCGACTGTTAATAGCCATGATTTATTTTTCGCTTCCACATTAGAGTTTGCAGTGTTAAAGGTTAATTAAAACTCAAATCATAAAATTTTGAATGTTATTTGTAAAATAATGTTAATAATAATGTTGAGTGAAAACAAACAAAAAAAAAGATTTTACTATGAATTTTAATGTAATATTATTTACTAGTATTTTTACCATGATTGCAGCACACACATACACAAATATATTAGTGCTGTCAAGCAATTAGTCAGCTTTTTTTCTAGAGGAATTAGTGTAAGTGGTTTGGTACCATCTTTGTAAAGATTCTTTTTTGTTGTTGTTGTAAATAAGAAATAAATAATGTAGTAAATTATAAGTACATTCTTTTTTTTTGTTAAGTAAATCCGCTAATTGATGTTTTACGCTAATTGATTTGATGTTTGAAATCAGTTTTAAAATGTTCTACCAGTTTATAAGTAAAAATAGTTTCTGTGCCAGTTTTCTTTTTCTTTCTTTTTCCCCCTTCAGCAAACATGTAACACTGAACATTGGTTCTTGTTATTTGGCATCTCTCCTAACTCCTTTTCCTACTGCTTAAAACAGAACATTGTGTTTCACCAGTGTGATTCCGTTGTGCTTGTGATTATTGCACATTCGGCTTTGTTTGAACAAAACAAATACCTCTCGCCTAGCAGGTAATGTGCCATTTTGTCATGAATGTGCTAAGTGCTTCTCCATCTCCATCGATCCCAGCAGACACGGGTGGTGTGATGATCCACCACTCCACCTGCGAGTGCTCCTCCAGCCAGTAAGACCTGTTCAAGAGACCGAGAGAACAATGGAAAAGGCTTTGGATGGAAAGTTGAGCGCAATTTCCATCTAAAGTACAGTGCTCCAATGCTTCTCTACAATACCCTAAATAGTGGAGTGTGGCTTTCCATGGAGTTAAATTAGTCAGGGTGTGATGACATTACTGAATGACTACGTGTCAATTAAAATAGTCTTTATGTCATGGTTGATTTAGATTTTTCTGATTGTTTTACATTATTTTTATTCATTCATTTCGGCTTAGTCCCTTTATTAATCAGGGGTCGCCACAGCGGAATGAACCGCTAACTTATCCAGTATATGTTTTACACAGCGGATGCCCTTCCAGCTGCAACCCATCACTGGGAAACATCCACACACACTCATTCACACACATACACTACTGACAATTTAGCTTACCCAATTCACCTATACTGCATGTCTTTGGACCTGTGGGGGAAACCAGAGCACCTAGAGGAAACCCACGCACACACAGGGAGAACATGCAAACTCCACACAGAAAAACCAACTGACCCAGCCGAGGTTCGAACCAGCGAACTTCTTGCTGTGAGGCATCGTGCTACCCACTGTGCCACCGTGTAGCCTATTATTTTTATTATTAAATTAAAAATAATCCAAAAATATGATGAAATGAATTGTTGCCTTAATCAAATATCAATTAAACCAACATTAGGGCTGCACAATATGATGATTTATATATATCGTATGAACAAAATAAAAACGCTTATCATTTCTTATTATTTCATATCATTGTCGTTTATATTGTGGTGTCACAAAATACATTATTTATAGTAATATATAATTTTTCATAGTTTATATGCGCAATATTACATGCCATTATGGGGATGCAGAAATAAACATGAATAATGCCATGGTGAGAAAGTTGCACTCTTCAAAGTACAATGTTTATATATTATACTGGACCTGTAATCATTAGTTTTTGAAAAGTGCTTTATATTTAATTAATCTTTTTTTAATCAAATATATTCCCTGGAATTCTAAGTAAAGTGAGATATTTGATCACATATAAATGATTTTTTTTTTCAGTATATACTTTTAAATGTAAAAAAACTAATTGACCACTTTAAATGTGTTCTATATATTTCTATGGTACTATATCATAAACTCATATCACGATATAAGTAATCTCATATACTGTTAATGATGATATACATGCACAGACTGAGGCAAAGTAAAGTATAAGTAAAGTAAAGTATATATATATAAAGTAAATCTTCTGAGATCCTTTTTCTCAGAAAAGCCTTTGACCGAAATTTCAAAGGAAGGTGCTTCCTTCCTTAGTAATTTTGGTTTATAGGCTTTTTCCAAAAATGACCATTAAATCAGAAAGTGATGCATCAAAGCTATAGAGTACAGCAGTCATTTACTGCATATTAGTCACAGATGTAGCGGTAATGGCATTGCTCTTTGATGTGAGTCAGTGGACATTCATACAGTACAATGAGCTTGCGTTAACAATCTTAATGCCCCCACACTGCTGCTCACTGTCTGGGATTCAACATACTATGGTTTGTTAACAGTGCCATTTTCCAGCTGGCTTTGTTTTTTTTTTTTATTATTATTATTTTTAGGTGTATTATCCAAGTTGGATATTACTTGTGACAGATGTGACAGTGCTCATGTAAAACCCTGCAGCTTGACGCTGGGAATGCTGGGAATGGTGACCTTTCAGTCTGACCTTATGCCATGTTTACCCTGCACCACATCTGCACGCAAACACACACATAATTAATAGCCATCAGATATAGCCGCACCTCCTGTTTGGGCTTTACTTTGCCTCAGTCTGTGCATGAGGAACAGTGACATTCTTTTTGTAAGAATTAATCAGAATCAGAAAGAGCTTTATTGCCAGGTATGTTCACACATACGAGGAATTTGCTTTCGTGACAGAAGCTTCTACAGTGCAACAGAATTACAGAGACAGGACAAAAAACAGATAATAAATATATTTTAAAAATAGAAGTAGTGAATGCAGATATGCAAATTGACAAGTGTATGTACAGGTATATTACTATATACAACGTTATATGTGCAGCTGTTATGTGCAAATTGGCATGTAAAGTATGTTGTTAAATAAGTGTATATGTGTCTAAAAACTGTATAGCAAGTAGTGATGTTTGTCACAATTACTATCATTAAGTGTTCATAAGATGGATTGACTGAGGGAAGAAACTGTTTCTGTGTCGGGCTGTTCTGGTGCACAGTGCTCTGTAGCGTCGACCAGAAGGTAAAAGTTCAAAGAGGCAGTGTGCTGGGTCTGAGGGGTTCAGAGTGATTTTGGCAGCCCTTCTGCTTGCTTTGGATAAGTACAGTTCTTGGAGAGTAGGGAGGGTTGTACCAGTGATTCGCTCAGCAGTCCGAACTATTTAACATAGTCTTCGGAGGTCGGATTTGGTAGCTGAGCTAAACCAGACAGTTATTGAAGTGCAGAGGACTGATTCAATGATGGAAGTGTAGAACTGTTTCAGCAGCTCCTTTGGAAGGTTGAACTTCCTCAGCTGACGAAAGAAGTACAGCCTTTGTTGAGCTTTTTTGACAACGGAGTCAATGTGAGTGTCCCACTTCAGGTCCTGAGAGATGGTGGTGCCCAGGAACCTGAATGACTCCACTGCTGCCACAATGCTGTCCATGATGCTCAGTGGGGGGAGAGCAGGGGGGGTTCTCCTGTAGTCCACTATCATCTTCACTGTTTTGAGCGTGTTGAGCTCCAGGTTGTTGTGACTGCACCAGACAGCCAGCACCTTAACCTCCTGTCTGTAAGCAAACTCATCACCGTCCTGAATGAGGTCGATAAGTGTGGTGTCGTCTGCAAACTTCAGGAGCTTGACAGAGAGGTCCTTTAAAGTGCAGTCATTCGTGTACAGGGAGAAGAGCAGAGGGGTCATATTATGCGTCTTTTCATAAGATTTAAAATAAATCTCTGGTGTCCCAAAACGGTTTCTCGAAGTTTCAGCTCAAAATACCCCACGGATCATTTATTATAGCTTGCCTGATTTGCCTCTGCTTGGGATGTGAGCAAACACATATTGTTTTGTGCATACCTTTAAATGCAAAAATGAGCTGCTGCTATTTAGAAGTTTGAGAAGCTTAAATAATTTATACTGACACTCCAGAAACAATAAAACATGAGAATATCATGCAGCAAAACAATGTCAGAAATGACCAGTAGTGAATTAAAGCCTTTCGAAATGTTGTCAAAGGGTGCTGTGAAAAGGGGCGGGATTAAAAAAGATGATGCGACACTTATGAAACAAGTGTTTGCTCCATATTTACAATTTATGTACAAAGAGGTCACGTTTTGATCTCCTATTGGTCTCGCACATTCACATGATTTGACTTTGCAGTTCCGACTTCAACGAGGTTGAATATTGGAATGCAGTGTCCTGCGAAACTTGTCACACAAGCTTGCATTTCCAGTCTGACATATTCTAATGCATATTTTCCATGAACATATGACACTTTACTGACATTCCTTGGCACAATGTCACCCATTTGACAGAACGCATTGTTGATGGCAGGAAAAATAATTATCACTTTCTGGGTTAAATTTTTTAAGCGTCAATTCAATTAATCTTTATTTCTATATCGCTTTTACAATGTAGATTTTGTTAAAGCAGCTTAACATAGAAGTTTTAGAAAATTGAAACTGTCAGTCCAGTTTTCAGAGTTGAAGTTCAGTTTAGTTCAGTTCAGTGTGGTTTAATTTTCACTGCTGAATGTCTAAACACTGAAGAGCAAATCCACTGATGCGCAGCTCCACAAGTCCCAAACCAAGCAAGCCAGTGACGACACCAATTGATGAAAGTGAAGAAAAAAATAAAATAAAATACTCATATTGGAGACATCGGTTGTTGTGTATTACGACACATAACACAAGAAGAAATTACTAAATATTGCTTTCAGACATCCATTTGTTGTTTATGAATCCCCACTACATCCTACGTCAAGCAAATCTTGCCAAAATAGAAAAAAAGTGTTATCTGAACACTTTACATGATTGACGTGTGCCAAATGCCCAAACACTCTTCCCCCTCAGTATTTGAGTGTACTGTTAAAAACTTGCCTAGAGCGCCATTTGCTGTTAAAAAATACGCTCAGAATCCGGGAGAGTTACGGTGTGGACGAGCCCCAAAGAAGCATGCCAATAGTGAAGCATGGGGTTGGATCAGTGATAGTTTGGGCTGCAATATCATTGCATTCCCTTGACCCAATACTTGTTCTACTGTAGATGGGTGCATCACTGCCAAGGACTACCGAACCATTCTAGAGGACCATGTGTACCCAATGTTTCAAACTTTGTGTCCTGAAAGCTACTAGACCTAGTAAACAGAAATGGCAATTGCTGCTGCTCACTCAGAGGCATTAAACACTATAGATATACAAGATGGTTCACTGGCACAAAGTGTAACACCCAGTATGGCCACCACATCAAAAGACGTCCTACTATCTGGTCATAATAGCCAATTGTTAGTCTTTTTTTTGTTATGGCAAGCCTTGTCTTTTGGCAACTACTGTGAGCATGTGTTGATTTTGACAGAAAAAAAAAACATGACAGCACATCCCATCAAATATTGCATCTTTCCAGTGTGTTCCATCAGTCTTTGCTCAGGTTTTGTGTCTGATCTTTCAGTATTTATAGCCGCGTCCTCTAGCTTCCATTGAAACAGCCATAAAGGAGAATGGTGTTGAGTCAATGTTTGCGTATGCTAAGTAGCAAACTCAAAATAATAGATTATTAGAGCTTAAGAAAAAACAGTAATGAGACAGGTCACTTGAGGTTTTGTTGCTGATTTGAAATATGTGATTTAATGGTAAGCACAGCGAGCAGTTTTTGAGATTTCAGCATTCCCCCATTCATTTAGATAGGGATTTGGTTTTGGGGCATTGCAAATATGGTCGCCGAGTGAACAGACTTACCTTGAAAGGAACTTTGGAGCCATCTATTTTAAATAGTTGGTTTGTGCCATTGCGTTAAAATATTACAATACTCTATTCACTAAGGGAGTGAAATCTTGAGCTGCTTGTTTTTTCACATACTTGCAGAGACTTAGAAAAGTTACTAAGTTCATGTTTTCCGCTTTGGTAGATACACCAGCGACCTGATTTTTAGCACTTAACATGGAAAAAAGGCAGATCTTCATGATATGTCCCCTTTAACAAGTCTAACAGATGTAGAAACCCTTTCCTAGGGGAAATGCATTCACACATACAGATTTACACACAAGCATCTTTCTCTCTTGTAAACATCCTGTGTATTGATCAGTTGTGCACAGGCTAAGAGGTGTAACATGGGAAGGCTTTTCTAGACTCTCACCTTCTTCCTCAACAACATGCCCAGGAAGTATGAGCACAAACACCGACCCCCACAATGTTTTTTTCAGTTGTTCAGAACAGCAAATAGTTGTGTAATTATAGCAATGTTCAGCCGTTATCTTGTTTTTTGATGTTTATTCCAACACTCCACTACATTATCAAACATGCTTTGTTCCAAAACTGGGGATAAAACATTGTAATTGGTTGGGTTTGCTTTCACAGGAAAATATTTCTAAGTAGACTATAATTTGTCATGTGCATGTCAGAACGGATAGGCAGCAGCTCAGTGGTTTTCTTCTTTCTTTCTGTGGTAGGTGTTGTTGTGATGCTTCATCAGTTTAAGACAGAATCAAGCCTTTGTCTGTATTTTTATCAAGAAGGTCACTGGTTTAAGTCCTGGCTGGGCCAGTTGGCGTTTTTTGTGTGGAGTTTGCATGTTCTTCCCGTGTTCGTGTGGGTTTCCTCCGGGTTCTCTGATTTCTCCCACAGTCCAAAGACACGTGCTATAATTGAATTGGATTAACTAAATTAGCCATAGTGTATGTGTGAATGAGAGAGTGTATGGGTGTTTCCCAGTAGTAGGTTGCGGCTGGAAGGGCATCCGCTGCATAAAACATATGCCGGAGTAGTTGGCGGTTCATTCCACTGTGACAACCACTGATAAATGAGGGACTAAGCCGACGGAGTATGAATGAATGAATGAATGAATGAACGCTTCTCATCCAGACTGGCATTTTTATTGTGTTTCAGAAAAACAATTCATCACTGTACCGCAGTGTTCACCAACCCGTTTTAGACCAAGATTTCTAAACTCTACCTTGCTAAAAGAGTTGATCAATGGATGCAACCAAGAAAATCTGTGAAGATTCACCTGGATGACACTTAGAGGGGTTAAAATTTGGGTGACATTGCACTGTTATATCAGCAGAAATCAAATCACATGAAGTGACTGTAAACGAAAAAAAAAAGTTATAAAATTCTACCAATAATGACTATTAGGGCCTACAACAATAATAAATATACTAAAACATTACAATATAATTCAGCAATTGTAACTTTGGTTTTGTACAATTTTTGCAGCATCAATTCACAATGTTTTGCAACTAGACATTGTTGTTGGAGCATAGAGCCCGATCACATAGAGTGCTTTGTTAGAGTTAAGACGCGCCTGTTTAAAGGTGTTTTCTATTAGCAGTGGCAGTTTTGCACACTACTTTGGTGCCTTGCGTTTTCACAATTCGTTGCAATGTAGGCACATATAGAAAATGTGTGTCGTTCCCTATTGGTCTCCATTTGAAATAACAAACTTGAGCGCTCTTATTACTAAAACAGCAGTTGGATCAAGACAAAACAAAGAGAGATACATCACTATGCATTTCTTGTACTTGTACTTTTGTCATTTTTAGAGTCCACTGTTAAAGTGATGAAGATTTACCAGTTGATCTCGATCCACAGGTTGGCTACCACTGCTTTCAAAACACTCACATCTTTTTATGGGTTGAGGATGCTGGAGTAGTGTGGTCGCCAGTAAAAAAAAAAACTAAATCAAAAGCACTAGTGTAAATGGCACCTAAAAGCATCAAAGTTGCATAGCAATAAAAATAATGAAAATATAATGTTTGTTTATTGCAGTAAATGGTAGATTGGATATCAAGGTTTTGAGATACAGCACTTAATTTTCATTTACAAAGGCAGCATTTTTAAAAACTTCCACTTTGTTACCCGTTTTCAGATTCATGCTAACTATGTCCATAAATAATAACTTATATTTGATTGTAACTTTAACTTAATTTGATTGAAATCTAATAATGTGAACCTTTTGTAAAGCTGCTTTGAAACAATAATTATTGTAAAATGCGCTATACAAATAAACTTGAGTTTAATTGAATTAAATATATATATACATATATATAAACTATTAATTGATGACATTTACATAAATGGTACTATATCTTAACACTATATCCATATATAGTGTTCAGGGTGATAAATTTCAGTTACTTACATGCACATTTTTTTATTTTACAGTGTATATTTATCTGTTCTTCTAGTAAAATACTGTAGGTGATTCTATCGATTGGGTTTTGTACACGATGTACAGTCTTGATAATTGAATAGCAATTGCAATATATATAAACCGTAGATTGGGTGTATATGGGAGAAAATGTCAAAGATTTCCATTTTAATAGCGATTGATGTGCTGCCTTTGATTAGCAGACCTTCAAAGCTGAAACAGCACATCTTAGATCTGCATCTACTGTAGATCCATCTGAACAGACACGTTTGAAGGGAGGAAATCCAAGATTGATTTAAGATGTTCTGTCCAGCAAGAGATAAGCAATACTTTAAAGTATGTTGCTTACCTTTCTGATAATGCTTTTCAGCAAAAGAGCTGCTATTGATAGGTTTTTTTGTTTTTTTACCAAATGTTCTGTTATACAATTTACAGGAATGCCCAGTGGCTGTATTACTGTGTGAGAAACGATGACATACTAGTATGGATAAACGTGATGTATCATGCAGAAGTTGGTTTGCTACATTAAAATAAGTGGATTTTTCAAGTCACTTGCCTTCATCGTTTTAAATCAACATTACATCTGCATGACATTTCAGAACAGCGTTGGCTAGTGGTGCATAAAAAGGATGGCATGATAAGAATAGTAATTTAGCAATCCAATGTTACATGCTAAAAATGAATCCATATATTTGTCAGTCTTATAATAGGCATCCATGTGCAGTTAAATTATTTTATATGCATTAGGGGCAGCACGGTGGTTCAGTGGTTAGCACTGTCGCCTCACAGCATGAAGGTCGCATGGTTCGAGTCTCGGCTGGGCCAGTTGGCAATTCTGTGTGGAGTTTGCATGTTCTTCCTGTGTTCGCGTGGGTTTCCTCCAGGTGCTCCGGTTTCCCCCACAGTCCAAAGACATGCAGTATAGGTGAATTGGATGAATTAAATTGGCTGTAGTGTATGAGTATGTGTGAATGTGAGAGTGTATGAGTGTTTCCCAGTACTGGGTTGCGAATGGAAGGGCATTCGCTGTGTAAAACATATGCTGGAATAGTTGGCGGTTTATTCCGCTGTGGCGACCTCTGAAATAGAGACTAAGCCGAATGAATGATTGAATGAATGAATGAATGAATATGCATTAGTCAACACTCAAAAATACTATTTTGCTGCTTGTTCAAACTACTTATTTAAATAATGAGCTGAAACAACACAATTCTTGAAGTTGTTTTATGTTCAATCCACCAACATTTGTTAAGTTAACTTGATCGATTTGTGTTGGGACAACATGAATGCATTCTGTAGAACCCTGCATTTTTTGTAGTGCAGACAGAAAGAAGTATTACAGGTAAAAGTAATAATACATGTATTGCAGCTTGCATTTATTTATTTATTTACATATTTACTGAGCTGAAGATTTTCATTCAGTGCAAAAAAAGTAGATTTTTCTTGTGAATCATGTGAAGACGTATTAAAATACTCTATTTAGAAATTTAAAAACTCTATTAAAATACTCATTTTAAATCTTTACACTATCCACTGTTATAAATATATTTTAAATCTTGCCACTTTCCTTCAAGTTATCCTTCAAGTTTTACCCATTATTGAGCAAAAATGTAGTATTAATTTCAATTATAATGCATTTTTGAATAAACTAAATTGGCCGTAGTGTATGTGTGTGAATGAGTGTGTATGGATGTTTCCCAGTGCTGGGTTGCAGCAGGAAGGGCATCCGTTGTGTAAAAAAAAATATGCTGGATAAGTTGGCGGTTCATTCCACTGTGGCGACCCCTGATGAATAAAGGGACTAAGCCGAAGGAAAATGAATGAATTAACATATGTAATATTGCAACAATAAACACAAAAATCATACCAGACCTATAATTTTAAGTAGCTAGATAGTATAAGCCCAAATAAAGTACATTATTGTATCATATGCAAATAGTTGTAGTCCTTTTAT
>CAIGQW010054063.1:5087730-5100910 GCA_903798125.1 Danio choprae | reverse complement strand
ATATATATATATATATATATATATATATATATATATATATATATACACCTTCTTAAAATGCCTTCTTATTGGAAAACATTGTGCAATTTTGAGTGTGCTCCACACAGGCGTAAGGAAAAACACTATAAAAAACACTATATATATATAAAAAAAAAAAAACACTATTAATAAATAAACTGTTGTAACTTAGACTTTTATATACATGTACTATCTGATGATTTAAAGTGTGTTATCCTCATTTGGAAAAAAAGAGTGTCTTCTAAATGAATAATTGTAAATGTTATTCAGTTATTTCAGTGACTTCACTATTTCACTAACCACGCATAAACATTTCTTTCTCAAAAACACAATCTTGTATGTAAATGTTACTAACGTATTATTGTAGCTCAGTTTCTGCTGTTTACAGTGGTATTAGACCAAAACCACTTATGTTTATAAGCAACTGGCCACAGCCATATCACTCTGCAGCCCAAGAGCGGTTACTCACTGAAGCTAAGCAGGGCTGAGCCTTTTTAGTAGGATGAGAGACCACATGGGAAAAACTAGGTTGCTGTTGGAAGTGGTGTTAGAGAGGCCAGCAGGGGGTGCTCAACCTGTGGTCTGTGTGAGTGCTGATGCCCCAGTAAAGTGAAGTGGACACTTTACTGTCAGTGAGCGTCGTCTTTCCGATGAGATGTTAAACTGAGGTCCTGACTCTGTGGTCATTATAAATCCCATGGCACTTCTCGTAAATAGTAAGGGTATAACCCCGATGTCCTGGCCAAATTCCCTCCATCTGCCCTTACCCATCATGGCCTTCCAATCATCCCCATCCACTTAATTGGCCCTATCACTGTCTTTCCACTCCACCAAGAGCTAGTGTGTTGTGAGTGCACTGGCACTATTGTCGTGTGGCTGCCATCTCATCATCCAAGTGGATGCTGCACACTGATGGTGGTGTGGAAAGACCCCTTCTCATGATTGTGAAGCGCTTTGGGTGTATGGCCATACACAATAAATACGCTATATAAATACACATTACATTACATTCTGCAAGTATTCTGATTAGTTTTTGTGATAAGTACTTTGTCCTTTTACTTGCACTTTTTAAACATCAGTACTTTCAGTTGTAGACATTGCCAATTTTGTTGACTAATGGTTTCAGCCCCATTCAGGGCAAACATAAGAATAGCTCCTCAAAAGCCTAAAAATAAATAATGACACCAAATTGTACTTCTATATAGGGTATTTGTAATCTGTTGTTTTATACCAAGAGCTCAGCATGTACAATAATCCCACTTCTGCCAATAAAATGCTTTGCCACTGAAAGTTTTAGTCCGTGTAACACTTCTGCTATCAAAACAAACATCGATGTTTTTATGAAGAATCTATCTAATGCGATTTGAAACTAAGAGGCCTAAGCTATAGTGATGGAGCGGCCCAGCATAAGGCGTGCCATGCTATATTAAGTTTAAATGGCCCAAATACAAAATCTCAAGATTATGCTGAATGCGGCCTGCAGACTAAATATCATTAAGAAGTTGCGGCATCTGTTTCTGTCTACATAATATGAAGCTTATGTTGTATAAAGCTGTAAGCCTCTTCATGTCTAGACAGCAGCATACTAGAATGAACGTATCGTACTGCACAAAGCGTGTTTTTACTTTGTTCGTTGAGATGTGTCGACAAGATGTTTTTTGTACACTTTCAATTAATTTATATCTTATTATTGTCTTTTGTCATTCCTGTGATCCAAAGCTAAGTTTTGAGCATAATTATGCCAGTCTTCACTCAAAAAATGCTGCTTGTTCAAACTATTTATTTAAAATGTGTTGAAACAACACAATTTTTAAGGTTGTTTTGGAACAGCCAAAATGTTTTATGTCCAATCCACTTAAATTTGTAAATACTATTAAGTTGAATTGATTTTTGTTGGGACTACACGGAATTGTGTGGATTTTTTTTTTTTTTTACAGTGTTCAGTGTCACATATTTTTCAGAAATATTTCTAATTAGCAGATTTAATCCTCAATTACTGTATAATCAATTATTGTAGGTCATTAATAAAGCATCTTATTTGTGTCCAAAAAATGTGTTTGACATACACTGTAAAAAATAAAGGGTTCCACACAATTCATTCAGGCCAGGGGTGTTCAAACTCCATCCTGGAGGGCCGGTGTCCTGCATATTTTAATTCCAATCCCAATTAAACACACCTGAACCAGCTAATCAAGCTCATTCTAGGTATACTAGAAACTTCCAGGCAGGTGTGTTGAAGGAAGTTGGAGCTAAACCATGCAGGACACCGGCCCTCCAGGGCCGAGTGTGGATACCCCTGATTCAGGTTATCCCAACACAAATTTGTTAAGAAGTTTAAGTGAATTGAACATAAAACAGTTAAGTTAGCCCCAAAAAAGCATAAAAATTGTGTTGTTTAAGCTCATTTTACTTAAGTAGTTTGAGTAAGCAGTAAAATATTTTTTTTTAGTGGATTACTTGTCAGGATGAATAGACTGATGCATAGAAGTAAAATAACCAACATAGGCTCATTCTGAAATTGTAGCTCTATATACATTTCTGGAGATTGTGAATTATGTAGCCAGAACTACGTATGGCTGCATTTCGTCTTTAAAACGAATGCTATGGGGCGGTATGATGCTGTTCCTTTTTGCTTTTACTAGCTGACCGCTTACCTCCATATAGACAGCTGTCCCGCTGTTACCAGTTTATCCAGTAGCTCACCATGTACGTCGGCGGACTTGAGACGCAGAGAGGACTTGACCACAACGACGGAGTCTGAGTCCGGTAAAGAACGGTTTCAGAAAGCGGGTATAACAAAAACAGAAGCCAAATAAAACAAGTAAATAACAGGGTGAGAATGTGGTAAAATCTGAAAACGTGTTACGAATCAGGCTTATCCTTTTCTGTATTACTTTTTAAAACTGTCTTTGGGTTTAGGAAAGTAGGTGGGCGGGTCAATCTGTGCTTTTGAAAACACTATTGGTTGGATTTAGGGAAGGAGGAGGGGGGGTCAGTCAGTCAGTCGACAGCGGCCTCTGGTGGATTTACGTGAGAACAGCAGGCGCGAATGGCACTCGTGAGAGAAATTTGAGATCTGAAAAAGCATACACAGCGGCCTCCGGTGGATTTGCAAAAACAAAAACTGCAAAAAAGTACCTCCTGGGATGTTTGGCGCTCTCCAGAAATCTATATGCGGGTATGTTTTTAAAATGAGCCTGGGTTGAAAATAACAGCATATGGCCTCTCATAAAAATCTGAAAATTAATCAGAAAATGTATTGATTGATTGATTGACTGACTGATTAACCAATTGATAGGCTGATTAGTTCATAGTTGGTTGGCGTAATATTAATGTTAAAGATTTTTTTTTCTGCTAATACAGAAAAAATATATAGAAAAATTATATACAATCTAAAATAAGTTGCTAGAAAGCAATCACAAAGCACTGTTCGTGTGTGTGTGTGCACGCGCGCTTGCTTCCGTGTGTGTCTGCATGCTTGTGAGTGCATGTGCGCGCGTGCGTGCGTGTGTGTGTGTGTGTGTGTGTTTGTGTGTATATTAGTATTTGTTATTTGTATCCAGGCTTCAGCCTAATACTCGCTAACAAAAATCTTCTTTTCAGTGGATTCCTAGCATTAAGATCCAGTTTAGAGAATGCATTTTCTGGGAAATATAGTTATGATGAAAGAGGACTGTATAATCCGAGTGATACCAGAACCATATGTTGAGCACAAAGTATTAAAAAGTAGGGCGATGTTCATAAAAGCCCATTTAAAAAAAAAAAAAAAAAGTAGTGAATCATTTAGAGACAAGAGGCGATGTTTGCTATGCTGCTGGGCCATATATATTGCTTAAACAGCTTTAGGCTAAAGCCAGATATTGGTAATGGATTTTGTGAGCATTTAGGACTAAACCATCAATTCTTAAAGTCTAGAAATACCCAGTGTTTTTAAAGGGTGGAATGAAAAAAAAGGAATGACAAGGACCTTTCAGTGTACTTATTTGCATAAAAATACGCATCATTTGTTCAGTCTCAAACTCATGGTCCTTCAGAACTGTTTTTCAGTTATTATTGATGGTCAGTCATTAATAATAATACGAACATGTATTTGTGATGAAAATAGCTTAAACAATGATACATTTTATTTAGGGATCCCAAATAGAACATTGAAATGAACAGCATGTCTTTAGGGCACATGTTTCTTTTTTTTTTTTCTTTTTTTTTTCTTTTTTTTTCCTGAGGCAAGTCTGCTTTTTCAGTTATTTTCAATGAGAGCACCACATTTTTAAAACGGCTGCAATGTTGAACACCCAACACAGTTTTTTAAATACACTAACAGTTTGTGAATGTTCTCTGAGTTAAGTGTAGGGCTGTATTTTAGGTAGACACACAATTTTACTGGCAATTTGGATCTATTAAATGGGAACGTTATGAATAAAATGCCCTGGCGGCATGGTGGCACTGTCACCTCACAGCAAGAAGGTCACTGGTTCTACCGGCTGGGCCACTTGCCATTTCTGTGTGGAGTTTGCATGTTGTCCCCCTGTTGCCGTGGGTTTCCTCCGTGTGCTTCGGTTTCTGTGTGTGTGTGTGTGTGTGTGTGTGTATGTGTGTGTGTCTGTGTATGTGTATGTGTGTGTGTGTGTGTGTGTGTGTGTGTGTGCGTGCGTGCGTGCGTGCGTGTGTGAATGCGATGTATGGGTGTTTCAGAGTACTGGGTTGCGGATGGAAGGGCATCTGCTGCATAAAACATATGCCGGAATAGTTTGCAGTTCATTACGCTGTGGTGACCCCTAATAAATAAGGAACTAAGCCAAAGGAAAATGAATGTATTAATTAGTTGTTGTTTTTTGGGGGAATAAATAGCCTTTTAACAGAACGTAAGAATAGTAAACAATTGTGTTCACTTGTAACATTTCTACCTGCTCTCTGTGTTTTTGAGCAAATGAATAAAGCATTGGAAGAGCAAAAGACAATTTCAAAGACTAATCAAAATTTGAAAATGTATTTAAAATGATTTTAATTTAAATCTTCTTATTTTATTTTATATTTTTTTTAGTTTTTACATTTATACGTGTTTTGTCAAATATGTTTCAAGATACATTATGGTGTGTCATGCAATAATCACATAAAAAAGTTAAACAAGGGATTTTGAATGAGTGAATGAAGGAATGAATAAATGAATGCATTAATTTGTTTTGGGCAATACATAGCATTTCAGTTACTTTTTCACAGTTGTTGTTTTTTCTCTGTGTTTTTGAGCAAATTAATAATTCCGCAATAGGTAGAAAAATAAAACTTTACAAACTTTTGACCAATAGTGTCAAACAAATAAACAAACAAACAAACCTGTTTATAGTTTTAAATAGATTTAAATACTTGTAAATAGTTTTAGGACCACTTTGTGACTATACTATATATAAACCACATAAATGTGCAATATTTAAAATCACTTGCTTCAACTCAAAGTTTGCAACAAAAAAAATGCATTTCCAAATAATTTGCGGAAGTGCTCTTGTTTAGAAAATATTATATTGCATACATAAATAAAAACATGACATTTTGAAAAGTAAAATAGTGCTTTCTTGTAAAATGCACTACAATAATTTTATTACTATTCGTTTTAGAATTAGAATTAGAATTATTTATTGTCCAAATTCATCTTTGGCCTCACAAAATGTTACTAAACATCACCAAACATCACAAATAAACCATAGATTACCACACCATAGATTACCAACACACAACTCTGGCTATAAAGCCACAGACAGCGTCACAGAATAACATATAAACTACTTCATGGTCATTTGTTCAATACAATAATAGCGGACTGTATAAAAGATTTCTTAAATATATTTGTTTTTGCTGTGTGACGGTACTCTGTATCGTCTACCAGAAGGAAGCTTTTCAAATTCATAATGAATAGGGTGAGTGGAGTCCTGAACTGTCCGCGAGGCTTTCCGTCTAGTCTGGTTTGTATACAGTTCCACAACCTGCTTCTGGGGTTCCAGTATGATCTTACTAGCTGTGTTAACAATCTTTGCAAGTTTGTACTTGCTTCTAGCCCGAAGATTTCCATACCAGCAAAAAATATTCTAGGAGATAATACTTTCAAGCAGACTGGTATAGACCTTCATCAGAATACCCTTACTAACAATTAAACTATTTAATGTTCTTAAAAGAAACTTTTTGTTGCCTTCTTATTAATGTAGTCACCAGTATACTTGAGTAGGGTAAAACTGCTTTCAGATTTATTGATCTTGTAAAATGTGATGCACTATCTATCCATCTGTCTTTCTTTGACTTTCTTTTAACTGCAGCTATATCCGCTTCCCTGTTACAGGTATATCATAATTCTGTTTCATGATATAATATGTTAAGGATAAAGTACATCCAGGAGGTCTCAGAATAAAGCCCGACAGGCTTATCAAAACAGAGGGCTGTTGTATAGGACTCAAGGGCTTTTTTCTCTGAAAACAACCATCCTATATGTACTTTTACCTGCTTATTACACAGCTACTTGCCACAAAACCTAAAACATTTTTATAGTTTATTAACCTATTGTCCAATTTTGCAAACTGTAGCCTCAGTTTCCTGTTCATAGCTGACAGGAGTGGCACCCGGTGTGGTCTTCTGCTGCTGTAGCCCATCCGCCTCATGGTTGGACGTGTTGTGCGTTCAGAGATGCTCTTCTGCATACCTCGGTTGTAACGAGTGGTTATTTGAGTTACTGTTGCCTTTCTATCAGCTCAAACCAGTCTGGTCATTCTTCTCTGGCATCAAGGCATTTGTGCCCACAGAACTGCCGCTCACTGTATAGTTTATCTTTTTCGGACCATTCTCTGTAAACCATAGAGATGGTTGTGCATGAAAATCCCAGTAGATCAGCAGTTTCTGAAATACTCAGACCAGCCCGTCTGGCACCAACAAACAGGCCACATGCAAAGTCACCTTTCTCCCCCATTCTGTTGCTCAGTTTGAACTACAGCAGATCGTCTTGACCATATGTGATTGGCTGGTTACTTGTCAGGATGAAAAGACATACAGTAGATGCATAGAAATAACATGCAAAATAACAGCATATCTAAACAAATTTTGACAAATATTGTTTTATGAAGTCACGTCAAAATCAGAAAAGAAAACAGCTGATGGAGGATACACTAACTTGACACATTATTCAGTCACAGGATGGTGTTACAGACAATCAGATACATATGAATGTGGATGTTAAGTGTATGGATTTGAAAGTTTTCACTGACATTCAACAAGCAATTTTGGAGAGTTGGATGTTTCTCCAACGAAACAGAATGCCCGAGAGCCATTTCAAAGATAGTTGCAGAGTAAAATTACTTGCCTTAAAGGGACTTTGATGTTGTAAAGTGGTTGCTATCTCGAAATAGCATACCTTGGAATGTTGCGACTGACCAACAAGAATCTAGTATTCCAGACAGCCGTGTAATAATGATGGTTTATCATAGTGTTACTATAGTACAACATTCAACAACATAATGCTCCCTCATTCAGCGCAGTGATGTGGGCATCAGGGGTTTGCAGTTCACTGGGCAGGAGTCCAGTACAGTAAAAAGAGGCTCTTACAGCAGCAGCAGCTCCATTACTGACCTCTGCCACCCTCCAGCATAAGCCTCCGCTGGCCTTCTGCCGTGTTTAGATGCTTCATAATCCCGTTGTTTTGGCTGTGCATTGGAGTTCGCTCTCAAAATTGGCCTTAATTGCAGAAGAAAGACTTTTGGGGGATCATATCAGGAGGTTACGTAATTTTTTCTGTGCTTTCTCTTGGCGTATGATTTGAATCGAACAGTGAAATGTAGGATATGTTTGCTGGCTTTTGGTTTGGCAGACATAATTGCAGGTTGCCACGCAACCAAATTTTATGCGCAGCTAAGAATTAGAAGTCTGTCAGTGCAGTTGAAGGTTGTGATAAGAAAGAATCCTCTTTGCATATGAATCAAGGAAAAGCATGCCGTCTGCATTGCTCTGGATCAATTAAGGAGCACTGAACACTGTTGTGGAGTCGTGTTCCAGGTCTGCAAGAAAAAAAAATATATACTTATTGAGACTACATTTCTTTGTCGTTGCTCTTCTATCAGAGTTTGGTTTTGTTTATTTGATTGGTAGTTAGTGCTGTCATGAGGATGTATGAATTTATATGAATATATGAAAACATAGTTATCGTATGTATTTGTAAATGTTTTATTTAATGTATCCAATATTTATAAACCATAAATACACAATGTTTAAAATCACTCGGCTCATGTTTGTAAGTGAAAAAAAAACAAAAATCAGAATTGCTGGAATTGCTCTTTTGTCTGAAAATATTATGCATAAAAAATGGAGTGAGTGAGTGAGTGAGTGAGTGAGTGAGTGAGTGAGTGAGGGAATGCATGAGTAAATTAATGAATGAGTGAATAAATGAGTGAGTGAGAGGGTGAATGAGTGAGCAAACAGATGGATGGATGGATGAATGAATGAATGACTGAGTGATTAAATGAATTAATTAATTAATAAAGGAATGAATGAGTGAATAAATGAGTGAATGGATGAGTGAGTGAGTGAATAATTCAATGAAATGAAATTCTGAAGTGCACAAGCATACAATAAATAAAATAAGGTAATAATAAAATAAATACAAGTTAAAAAACATATTAAATATAAAACGTAGTAAAATAAATCAAAAGTGAATAAGTCATTATGCATTTATTTAATCTGTACAATATAATATACAAATATGGGTGATAGTTTTTTTTTTTTTCAGACTCATTTGACAGAATGTTTATGTAAAATTGAAATATTAATTTTCTGACCTGGAGCTTTTGCTAGCATATTACATTCATTCATTTTCCTTCGGCTTAGTCCCTGATTTATCAGGGGTCACCACAGCGGAATGAACCACCAGCTTATCCGGCATATGTTTTACGCAGTGGATGCCCTTCCAGTCGCAACCCAACACAGGGAAACACCAATACACTCACATTCACACACACACACTCATACACTACGGCCAATTTAGTTTATTCAATTCCCCTGTACCGCATGTCTTTGGACTGTGGGGGAATCCGGAGCACCTGGAGGAAGCCCACGCAAACACAGAAATGCCAACTGGCCCAGCATCCTTTTTGCTGTGAGGCAATGGTGCTGCCTAACATATTATATTTTATTATAATTTAAATTAAACTTTTCCCTACTGACAAATGTGTAAGTGGTTATTTGCAAAGCATAGTTATAAATAATTATAATTTACTAGTATGTTCCACTGTAATGTTAAAAGTATTTTAATATATCATCAAACGTTAATACCTGACAAGATTTTGTTCAACTGAATAACAATTTAATTGGTGTCTTTTTTTTAAATCATTGTAAACGTATGTGACAGGCTTTTTTCAGATTAAATAAATGAATTAAACAAGATGTATTCAATTGTATGAAAAAAGCTGCACTGCGCTTTTAATGTTTTGATATGTGCAATTTTGTTTAATCTTTAACACATACTGATTAATATTTATTTGTTAAAGCTGATGAATGTTCTTAAAGTACATTAATTAAAGTTTGTCTGTAATACGTTTAGTGTGTTTCGAAGTCAGCATTAATCTGATTAATAAATTATTTGAAAGCATAACTCATTGAAGTATTCACTAAATATGCAATCAGATATATATGCCATATGACATGAATAATTCTAAGTCAGATTTATTTATTTATTTATTTATTTTACTTCTGGTTGCATGCATACACCTTATTTTATTTACTTTAATAATTTTAATTACTTTATTTTTTAATGAGTCAGAATATTATAAGCTCCATTTTAATTAAATACATTTTTTAAGTTAAGTAATTAAATTAAGATTTTTGTTTTGTTTAAATTAAGTATTTTATTTTATTTATTTTTATTTTATTTCTGGTTGCATGCATACATTCATTCATTCATTTTCATTTCGGCTTAGTCCCTTTATTAATCTGGGGTCGCCACAGCGGAATGAACCGCCAACTTATCCAGCATATGTTTTACGCAACGGATGCCCTTCCAGCTGCAACCCATCACTGGGAAACATCCACACACTCTCATTCACACACATACACTACTGACAATTTAGCTTACCCAATTCACCTGTACCGCATGTCTTTGGAATTGTGGGGGAAACCAGAGCACCCGGAGGAAACCCACGCCAACACGGGAGAACATGCAAACTCCACACAGAAACGCCAACTGACCCAGCCGAGGCTCGAACCAGCGGCCTTCTTGCTGTGAGGTGAATGTGTTACCCACTGCGCCACCATGAGGCCTGCATGCATACACTTTTTAATTAACAAAAAAAATGGAGCTTATAATATTTTGATTCATTAAAAAAAAACATACACACACACATATATATATATATCAAAATATTATAAGCTTCATTTTATTTTATTCAAACTCAATCCGATCAAGAAACAATACTGGAGCAGCTTGAAACAGCTGAAGCTTGCTAAAACAAAAAGTTCAACAGAAGTTCATATGCATTTTTGCATTAGTTTGTTTGTTTACAACAGCTGCATTCTTAGCCCTTCTTCCAGATTTTCATAAATATGCCTGTTTAAAATTCTCGCCTTGATGTGACTCGCTTTAGTGACAAATCAAATTGCATATTCAGAGTCAATCAAGCACTCAAAGCCACCAAAGTGTCTTTAATCTACTGATCACAAATGCCTCTGTTGTCATGAGCTGACAATTAAACCTGCGCAAAAGCAGAGTTTGGCTGACAAAACCGGACAAGCTAAAGTATAAAATGCCTGATCAGCTTATCAAAAAGAACAGACAGTGAAAATCATTCTGACTCTGACCAAAATATGTCTCTTCTGAGGAGTGACATTTAATTTGAAAGAGAGAGAGCTTGAATGTTCAGGTTCTGATAGAAAAAAAAAGATGAGAGGTAAGGACAGAGTAGAAACTTGGCTCACTATGCAGTCATATAGTGAAATATTTTTTTATGTAGAGTCATATAGGTTTTATTTGTTATATTTTTATTGTTTCATTTTTTTTATTTTATTTAGATTTAGTTTTTTTTTTTTCTGGTTGCACACTTACAAATATAATATTTATTTATTTATTTGGAATAGTAAATGCATATATATATATATATATATTCTGATTACATACAAACAGTTATTTATTTATTTATTTATTTATTTATTTACTTATTTATTTAGTCAGAATATTATAAGCTCAAATTTTTATTTATTTTCTTGTATTTTATAAGTTTTTTTCTGGTGGCACAAAATCTTATTATTTATTTATTAATTTTATTTTATTTATTTTTTTTTCAGAATATTATAAGCTCCATTTTAATTTTTTTATTTACAAGAAACAATACCAGAGCAGCTTGAAACCGGTGAAACTTGCTCCACTTTATTTTATTTTATTTTATTTTATTTTATTTTATTTTATTTTATTTATTTTTTTTTATTTTTTTTTTTTTTATTTTGTTTTATTAACCAATCAAGAAACAATATCAGAGCAGCTTGAAACTGGTGAAACTTGCTCCATTTTATTTTATATTTTATTTTATTTTGTTTAAGTCCATTTATTACAGGTTACATACATTAGCTTTTTCTTGGGTAATGACATGAGTAATGGAGAAGAGAACTCAGACGGCTCTGTCATTGTGGTCATTGATTTTGCATAGCTGTGTTTCAGCACTGAAACTGTGGTTGTGTGACTGCTTTAGGCCGCTGGGACTCTTAACACGATTACTGTCTCTGAAAAAAGTTGAGAAGTGAGACGCAACTCCTGCCAACACACTCACACACACACACACACACACACACACACACACACACACACACAAACACGCTCAAGTCTACACCCAGAGGTACACACATCACAGTGTCATAAAACCCAGTGTGAAAACCTGCATCATATTGAAGGTTTACAACATCTCATGCCTGCAGGCGCCACTTTTCACAGGTACCAACATGAAATATGTTTCAATAATCACACTGACGGAGAGGGAGATTTTCCACGCAACATTATCACATTAGTATAAGCAATGAAATGTAGAACTGTATGGGATTATTCTGCAGACAAACTGTGAAAAGCACAATATGTGCATTTTTTGCAAAAATATATCCAGAATCAAACATACTATAAACTTGGATGTATATCTGGTTGACATTTGCACTTAGTTTGAGAGTAAATAGTAGTAAATAGTTTGATTTTAAGCAGTGACAGTCCATTTTTTATCTATTTGTGCAGTGACAGTCCATTTTTTTATCTATTTTTATGCGCATTTTAGGAATTGGCTTTTTTAATGCTGGATGGAAATGCCAAGTTGTGCATAGATTCTAAAAATGTGCATAAAAAAACATGCACAAAACGTTTTATCCTGTAAGAAAAAATGCACAAAAAGTTTTATCCTGTAAGAAAAAATGCACATAAAGTGATCTATGATGGAAACACATTTAAAGAATAAATTTGTTGATGTGGATCAAAAAAGTCATGTAACTAACCAGATTATTCCACATCATCTCAAATATGTTGGTTTTTTTTTTTTTGTTAGTTTTTTCAGAAATTAATTTATTGAATTTTATTTATTTATTTTTTGAAAACTTAAGAACAAAATATATAGGGGAAATATACAAACTTACTCTGACACATTAAAATGCCAGAAATAAAACATTTTCTTTTCGGCTTAGTCCCTTTATTAATCTGGGGTCGCCACAGCGGAATGAACCGCCAACTTATCCAGCATATGTTTTACACAGCGAATGCCCTTCCAGCTGCAACCCATCACTGGGAAACATTCTTACACACTTACATACGCTACGGACAATTTAGCTTACCCAATTTACCTATACCACATGTTTTTGAACTTGTGGGGGAAACCGGAGCACCCGGAGGAAACCCACGCAAACACGGGGAGAACATGCAAACTCCACACAAAGAAATGCCAACTGACCCAGCTGGGGCTCGAACCAGCAACCTTCTTGCTCTGAGGCAATTGTGCTATCCACTGCTGTGCATAGACTGCTGTGCATAGATTCTAGATTGTGCTATCCACTGCTGCCAGAAATAAATAAAACAAATGATTGCAAAAGAAAGAGAATTAAATAAAAAGAAAACAAATTATTCAGATATGTTTTTTAATAATTCTGGAAAAATGTGCAAAAGTACAAATAAATATATGTC
>CAIGQW010054063.1:5072915-5087330 GCA_903798125.1 Danio choprae | reverse complement strand
AATGTAGTTCTCAGGGATGCAAAAATCCTCGCATACATTAGTCAAGATGAAGTGAAGCTTTATTCCATCTTATATGTCTCTAATATATATTCACAAAGGCCTCAGTCCGGGCTGTCTTCTTCAACGTATTGGGTGCTGCAATGAAACCCCGTCCCTTGAAGAGCCTCGAACTCTGTCATGGCTCAATGTCATAATGAAACACTTGAGAAAGTTGGATGGTCTTTGCATGCGATGGCAGACTTGCATGCCTACGCATTCACCTTGGAAACTAAAAGCCCTTGAGTTGCTGGTGCTGAGTGCGGTTGGCAGAGTTCATTAGCAGTACCTGAAGTGGCCTCAGCCTGCAGAAAAAAAGCTTCCTCTCACCGCACACTCCTACACATGAAGACCCTTAATCTCCGCAGTCTCTCACTGTCAGGGCACCAAAACGCCTGCTGTTATTCCCTTTCCTCTGCACTTCAACAGTGTCAACTCAACAGGTACTATATATACATCCAGCACCAATTAGTATGACTTTTACAGTACATGGCCAAAAACACTATTTAAACAAAGTGGCGACAGCGATGTCTTACCGCTGTATATCTACTCTTTTTTTTCTTGGTTCACATGTTTTTTTTTGTTTTTTTTTTTTTGTTTCTAATGACAAACGCCTCAGACGATAAACAAGATGACAGAAAAAACATATTTTTATGGTTGTTGAATTTCAAACTTTAAAGGAATACTTCTTACTTTACAACTCCCCTATAGTTAACCGATGAGTTTTACCATTTTAGAATCCATTCAGCCAATCTCCAGGACTGGTTGGAGCAGTTTCAGCTTAGCTTATCATAGATCATTGAATGAAATTAGACCTTTAGCATCTTAAACAATAGAATTATAGATATATAATAGATAACTTTCCTATATGTCAAGCTTGACTTCTCTGTAGTTTAGGTTAGGTTAGGTAAGGTTAGGTTAGGTTAGGTTAGGTTAGGTTAGGTTACTTTATTTATACCCAAAGATAGATTTGGTTTGCAGTCAAGAGTCCTCATTTCATAACAGTGCCACACACAAAAAAATATTTACAACAACAAATGGACATAAAGACATAAAACATAAACATACAAAACCCTCTTTCACAGAAAAGTAAATAAATAAATAAAATTATCATGTACTAAGACTGACAGAAAGTTAAAAGTTGCTATTGTCTAACGTATTTTGCTGCCATACCATGGCTGCAGCAGGCACAATGATATGAAACAGTGCTGTTACCTGGTTATCTATTTTTAGACACTGTGAAATATTATTGCATCATAAGCTATCCCACCAATGCCACCAAAAAGTATTGCATACTATACTATACTACTATACTACTAGTACTATAAACCTAAAAAACAACTGGTTACCACTTGCTTGTTGGCTAGCTTCGCTTAATAATAGAAACAGGAAATCAATTCTTCTTCTTTGAAGAAAAGAAAATGTGCTAGCAGTGTGTTGTTTGGCAGTATTTCAGTACATCATGCAGGAATTCAAATATTTAAAGAGACCAATTGAAATGGCATGGTTGCTATAGTAAATACAATTTAAACTCATGTTTTCTTCGGTTGACCGTTTCACTCATATTTAGGGTATTATGTAGGTAGTACGGTATTTTCAATTGCAATGAAATATTGACCTTTTATATAATCATTTTTTAGGGGTTTTAACCTTTATTGATTGAAAAGTGGCATGAACCAAGGAAATGCATGAGAAGCAGATAGAGAGGAAGGATTGGCAAAGGACCTCAAGCTGGGACTTGAACTCGGGTCACCGTGAGCACATCAGTGTTATGTAGACACACTAACCACTAGGCTATTTGTGCAGATAGTTATATAAATTTTTATTTGTGTTCATTAAGAGTTAAATTCTAAGCTGGCTATTAATGATGTATATAAATTGCCAATGAGGTTAAAAAAGTAGTCGTCACTTGATGAAAACCTTCCCCAAGGGTTCATTCACCCCGAAATGCATCTTTGCTTCTAAAAATGAGAGACGCTGCATTCAGAAATAATCGCATTCAGAGCAATATTATGAATGTGATGTAATAACGACAATAACGGACCCATTAGAGATAGGGAAAGACAATATGCTATTATAAGCACTTCAAGATATATTGTATAACTCAGGATATCTGGACAAAGGCACAATAAGCGCCTCTTCCGCCATGATATAATGGTAAATAAAACAGTGGTCATGCCAAATTTCTACTATAAACAGAAGCTTGCAACGGTTGCCCCACCTCTGAGCTCTTCTGATTGGTGCACTGATTTTGGACCTGACAGTGATTAGCTGCACTGCTTGTGAAAGTCTTTTAACTTGACACTGCATCTAAAAAAATGCAGAGATCACATGCAAAGCACTTAAAAAAGATGCGAGACACGAGCTTAACAGTCAAAAACATCTGTCAATAGAAAATAAAATAGAAAATAATAGAAAATAAGCCCATTGGAGAGGACAAACGCATTCTGTGTGCTTGGCCCATAAGTTATCCCTTCCAGGGGAAAAAAATGCAGGTGGAGGTAAAAAGAAAGTAAAAAACATTACTTAGAACGTGATCATTCTATCGACTTTCCCCAATGGAAACGTTTTCCCAACATGAATGCACAAATTGGAGCTGCTCTGACTCAAGTGCGCTTGCGATCCATGCGCACTTCATGTAGTCTGTTGAGTTCAGTGTTGTGGAGCACGAGCAGGCATTTGGTTTTATCCTCCCAGGCTTGATTGTCTCTCATGTTCATAAACGCCGCCACCTGTTATGTGCTCCAAACACCTGTGTTAATCAGAAAAGAGGAAATTGATTCGCAGCCATAACAGCCTGCTGCGCCGTGTCCTGCTCTCCTGCTGGAAGAGCCTAATAGTCGATGCTCAGCATACTGCATATCACCTTAATGTTCGTAAGCACCTTCTATTTTACTGCAATGGCAAATATCTGTACTTCTATATGGGTCAAAGTCACCATTTTGTTTTCTTTATCGTTGCACATGTAAAGAGACATCTGTTGGGCTTGCTGATTATAGAGATTTTCTTTGTTTTCCCTCAGCAGCCTGTTGTGTTTCCTTGTATTTTCAGTGTAGCGTGTATTCTGCATTCAGTTGGACATCTCTATCTGACCTCTCCTCTGTCTGTTTGCCACACTTTTTGTTTTCTGCTCCATTAGAATGACTCTGTCTGTCTTTCTGCAGTCAGATTAGTGTTTTCAAAGCAAAACCAAAAAAAGTGAACAAAAGGAAAGTAATGCCTTTTATATAATGCAAAATTCTTGGAGAGGTCTACATTTTGTCATTATGGATGAATGGCTTCAGGAGATTTTAATGAGTATTAATTATGTTTATTAACATATTTTTACCTCCTATAATCATAGGTTATTTGCAGCACAATTTCTTGACTTCTCTATTTTTCACTCTATATTGTATTAGTAATTACATTTGTGAGGGGTAAAACATGTTCGGTAACACTTTCTATGAAGCTCATGTTTATAATGAATTATGACTGTTTATAATTATTTATAATCAATAATAGCAGTTCTATAAATGTATTTATAAAGACACAACAAACCTCATAATGTATTATAATGGCAGTTATTTATAATAATGTTATGAATGCTTATTAGTGATGCGTTTCATTTTTCAAAGCACGTTCATAACATATTATAAGTATTTTTTAGTCAGTCTTGATTGCATTTATAAAGATTATAAAACATTGTTATGCTATGGTTACAGACTCCTTAGTAAGTTACAGATTTTGCTCTGTCAAATAAATGGATGGTTTTATATCATTGATAAGGGCACTGTTGTCTTATAAATGCTTATTGTGAGTCATAATACAGTTACTAACATTTATAAATGCACCATTGGCTTTAAGTAACCGATTAATTAATACTCATAAAGTGTATAATAATGTGTTTTGAATGAGCATTGAAAAATTAATTGCACCACTAATGATTATTAATAACACTGTTATAAATGTAGCTATAACTGTCATTATAATACAGTATAATGTTTGTTGTGTCTTTATAGATACATTTATAGAATTGTTAAGACTATTAGCATAATTGTTGTTATGATATAATTATTATATAATTGTTGTTATGATCACCAGCAGTGTTGCTCTTGCAGGCTGCTGGAGAACACTCACATTGAACTGTACTATAGAGCCCATCGTGCACTTCACTCACACACCTGGCCCACACCCCCCTTGATTGCAAACACACAGCTCAAGCTCATGATTGACTCATTATTTGGACTATTTATAGACATCACATTCTCACACACTTTACAGAGTCTTGTATCCTGTAAGTGAGCATTTCAAAGCATTTTCCTGTCTAGCCTTACCGTGTTTTTGACCCTTGCTTTGTTTATTGTTTATGTTGTTTTGCCATCTGTCCTGACCATTCGCCTGTATTCTAACTATGTTCTTGGATTAACCTTATACTCGTGCTTGTTCTTCTATTGACCTTGCCTGTACCATCCCAAAACTAAGCTGCACTTGGACCCTCACCACTGTTGTCAACCCTACTCCTTACAATTGTTAAGACTATTATATAATTATAAACAGAGTTATAATTCTTTATAAGCATGAGCTTCATAGAAAGTATTACCCAATGTTCTTAAAGGGATAGAGCACCCAAAAAATGAAAGATTGCCTTTAGTTTACTCCCCATCCAAGACGTGGGTGGCTTTTTTTCTTCAGAAGAACTACTGTACATTAAAAATATATATTTTTAGCTGAAACTGGTGATTCATCACAGAGGACCTTGGTTTCAGCTAAAAGTTGTCTTTGATGTCTATTGAAGCAAAAAGTCGCCTACTTCTTGTATGGCCTGGGGGTGAGGAAATTAACAACACATTTTCATTGTGAGGAAATTTCATATCATAAATAGGATTTCATATCATAAATAAATGAATTAAATTGAAAATAAACGCATAACTGGTAATAGGAATTCCTAGACAAATAAAAGGAGAAGAAAAAAAGGCTATACACATTATTTTGATGGTGATGCTATTGACTGCATGTACAATTAAACGTTTTTTAATTTTGCAGCCAATTTCCTCTCTCAAAACATGGACAGGATAACAATGTATATTTAATCTTGAAAAAAAAAACATGAAAAAGTTTAAAGATCTAGCAAAAATTAACTAATATCACGATGAATATAAATAGCCAACAGCACTATAAATGTTTGCAATTTAAATTATTTATAAAGTCTTTTTTTAACAATGTGTGCATATGTTTACAATTTAAAATAAAAATAAAAAAATCTAATAAAAAAATAATTAGATAAAAAATATAGTTGTGACGTCAAAGCAGAATTTGCAGCATCATAACTGTACTCTTCAGAAATCATTAATAATAATAATAATAATAATAATAATAATTATAATTATAATTTTAAGTACTATTTTTAACTATTAACTAGTGGCTTATTGTATGTCTGTTATTAAAATAATATCTGTTTATTGTGATTATAAAGTACATATTTTGAAGGATCTTATTCTACATCCCTAACCTAACTACTATACTAATAACTATTAATAAGCAACAAATTAGAAGTATGTTGAGGCAAAAGCCATAGTTGATCATTATTAGTATTGTTATTATAATTTCACACCCCAAACTGCCTTATCATCATATCTGGCTGTAGAATTTATCTTGACACTAACTGAAACATGTACTTTCAAAATCATAAATATGCACTTTCCATATTAGTGCAGATCTGCTTGTAAACTCACTAGCATGGAGTATAAAGCTACATCTCTGTCTCTAATGACTCCAGTGACCCTCAGACCTTTATAGACTTTTACTTTTCTCATTACTTTTACGATTAGCACGTCTCTTTCGAAATGAAAGAGTTGAATTTGCTCTGACATGGCCCCTTTATTGTAAGAAGAATGACCGGGCTTTTATTCATCTTTTACGCCCAATAATATTTAATCTTGACCTTGGGTTGGGGAAATTAGCTCCGCCGTTGTGGCGAGCCACATTTGATGATATGAACATTTTCTTGTGTAATAACAGACGTTATCATCAAAATGTAAATCAACCAATAAAGTTTTCCAGTGTCACTCAGTATCGGCGGTGCAGTCAGTGCTGTTGGCACCAGCGGCTGAGTACCTATTCATGCATAGCTAAACTAATGAAGGATTAAACCTACTTTGGCTCGCAACGCCTAATTCTGCCAGATGAGCTGTTTAATGTGGACTGCTTTGAGGGCAAACAAGCCCCCTGGTTCGGCCCCTCAAATTTGCATAATTCCTTGGACATCTCGGTCCTTGTTATTGGTGCGCTCTGTTTATAAATCAGTAGATTAGAGGTCGTTTACATGTATATTTATGAAATGATAAGATAATGTGTAATGACTGTCTTGGTAGAAATCGCTGTGGTGAATGTAAACACACATACAGCCAAAGCTGATTAAAGTGTTATGGCTGACAAAAGGGACAATGGTTGACAATGGTGGGAAAAAAGGGCAAAGCAAGTGCAAAGCTCTCCATTTGAGAGAAACAAATTAAATTTATCATGCTTGAATTTGTTTTAAAATGCACACAGGTGTTATTTTAGCAATATGTTTGGTTTACAAAATTCATATTGATCTTTCAAATGTCATCAGTCAACTAAATATATATTAAAGCATGATTATTTTATTTTTTTTTAAATCAAGAATGCATTTTGTTTTAAATTAAATGATGTTTTCTCTTTAGAGACCTCTAAACAGTCTAGTAAACAACATTGTGTGTCCTCATGGATGAATGGTTTTAATAGCTTTTTAGCTTGTGTAATTGTTGTTTGTTAATATTTTTTTCTATCAATATTAACATACTTTCTGGCTATTACACACTGTTCCTTGTTTACAGTATACTTCCGTTTCACTGAACAGAATATAGTTCATTGCATTGAATGAATTATATTTTTTATACACTGGAAAATTAAGCATTTACTTTGCTTAGCTGCATTTATGACATTTTATGACAAATTAATTTGAAAATATTCATTTTTGATGGCTGAATGGATCGATGCATTGTAAAAAAAAACCTAAATCTATAAATTAAGATTATATTTTATTTATTTATATATGCTTTTGAATTGCATTATGGGAAATTGATCTTTCCTCCAACAACTTTTTAGTTTTTAAAAAGTGAATTGGCATTTGTAATAGTTTGAAGTAGGGGCATAACGGATCACGGATCGGTGATTCGTACGGATAACAACCCACGGTTCCGAACATACATGACCCGCGGATTAAATCTTTTTTTCTTCTTTTTTTTACTTGTAGATTAATCCTAAATTTGTAACGATCGCAGTGTACAATACAAATAACAGTTTATAGTTTAGATGAAACCACTAATGTTTATGGTAAAGATTAAAATCAACATCATATATGCATTTAACTTGACGCTCAAAAATGAAAGTTGTAGGCAGCAATTACACTATTTAACCAATATGTGGCGACAACCAGTCATCGAAAATATGCCACTGAATGATTCTCCAAAAATATACATCTAGCAATGAAACATGAAGTTTTATAAGTGAATATCTGAATCATTTATAGAAAATGAGACTAAAAATAACAAAATTGTACAAATTATAATGTTAGACTTATACATTTAGCGTTATCATCAACAGTAGTACTAACAGTGGATTTTTCACAATACCGAATATCTTACAGTTCATTTTTATTCAGCTGATTGTTTCTTTATTTTATTTTTAATAAAATTACAGTTTCTAAAATCTGTTTGTGCATGTTCTCCCCATGTTGGCATGGGTTTCCTCCGGGTGCTCCGGTTTCCCCCACAAGTCCAAAGACATGCGGTATAGGTGAATTGGTTAAGCTAAATTGTCCGTAGTGTATGAGTGTGAATGAGTGTGTGTGGATGATTCCCAGTGATGGGTTGCAGCTGGAAGGGCATCCGCTGCGTAAAATTCCGCTGTGGCGACTCCAGATTAATAAAGGGACTAAGCCAAAAAGAAAATGAATGAATGATGTTCTGTTTGTTAAAACCAAAAGCTTCTTGCAGTGCTGTTTTTGTAATAAATAGAAAGCAAATTACATTTGTCTCCTCCCCTTTTTGGCTGATCCGAAAAATGGTCCAATCCGTGACTAGTTTGAATATCTGACGTTGCCTTAGTTTGGTTTTTATAAATTATGGTACAAAAGCCTGTTATAAACTACCAGTGCATTTTCTGTTATTTTAATAACTTAATACTTTATTCATTATTTTTTAAAGAATGCTTAAATATCAGAATAATAGAATGCTTATTCACAATAAATATACCTAAATGTGAATAAAAGTCAAATTGTTAAACTGCATTTTCAACATCAAAGTTGACAAAGCAGGGATAAAACTCCCATAATGCAATACATAATGGTAAATAGAAAAAAAATCTGTGAATTATGAGATAACGAACATGTTAGCAAATGTATTTATTTTTTTACAGTATAAATAGACAGAGAGACAGACAGATGATGTCAAGGTGAAATGTAACTAAATAGCTAGCTAAAAGCTTCTAATTAGCAGTACATTAAACTGAGTGCAGCATTTGTACTTGACTTCATATTTATAAAGAATGTCGTCAGAAACCCGACTGGCTGACAGACTTCATTCTGACACTGGAAGATTTGTTGGTAGCTAAATGTGGATTAATTGCTGATAATTGCAACGTGAAGCTCTTTACAATTCGCCGAGATAATTTTACCCCCCAGAGCTGTAGATGGAGAGGCTAAAGTGGGTCTCATAGTGCTTCCTCTGAGGGGCCAGTGGCTGTCAGAGCCCCATGCAAAGTCTCTCAAGGGAGGAAGCGGTGGCCCATCCCATCCGCCTCTCTCACATCCACTTTTCCAACCTCCGTAATGAGCAGTTAAATGCAGCCTCGGATGCTGAGAATCACTTAGGAGGATTCCCTTAATGCATGTCTCCAGACAGCCCACAATTAAAATTTAAAAATGAATTTAAGCTCCTGCATAATTTACGCAGACCCCAAACTGCTAATGGGGTCGACAGCTGACAAAGAGGGGTGGGATCTGCTGCTCAATTTTCATTTATTCATTTTTTTTGTCTTTTTTTTTGTACGCACCAGTGCCCAAAGTGGTGCTGGCAGACACTGGCACTCCAGCTCAGCAGGGGAGCTACATCAGGTGCATTGTGGGATTTGTATAGGAGGGTTTGTTTGTTTGTTTGTTTGTTTTTCGGTAGTGGATTGTTTGCGTGACCTTTTGTTTTCCCTACCAGCGAGTTGCTTGAAGCCATGCATGTAATTCGTAGCAACTACGCTCGAAACGTCATTAGCATAATTGTAATGTTAACAATTATTTTTAATCACGAATGAACACTGCACGTTTGCTATGTAGTGCGGTGAATTACAGTAAATGGTTGCAGTTGGTTGATGGATTGATGTGCGTTCGTTTTTGTTTTGTTTCTGGATAGCTAACTGAAAATGATCACACTCTTATGTTCCTCTATGTCTAGAGCTGGGGTGGTGTATAATAGTAATAACAGTAAAAGTAGTAATAGTAATAATCAGTAGTAGCTGTGACTTGCGCTCTCAGACACATGCACTCAATAGAGCAAGTGACATCACTGTTAGGGGCGGAGTTAGGTGTGCACATTAAAACCCAATAATGTCTGACAGTGCATGTGCAGTCGGTCTGCAGGCAGACCCTTCTTGTATACTTGTGTAGATAAAGCATGCATTTGTAAATGTGTGTTTTGGGCATTCATTTACACAGCAATGGCGTTTTGGGACCTGAAAACACAATTTTTTTCAAGCTTCCTAAAATGATTGGGTAAACTACAAACTGTGTAAACTACAAAACATGATTTTACCTGTTTAGTCTATCGACATGTGTGAGTACCTAAATGACAGTAGTGGATGCATCAGTGTACATAGTGTTTTCTATAAATTGGTACGTTCCTACTTACGAGTTGACAAGTCGTAATAATGACAAGTCACTTTCAAGTCACTTTCATTGGCATAAGAGGGCATTATACCTACTTTTGATAAATTTCCAGAAAATACAGCATGGTTTATTAACTCTGCTTATAGAAAACGAAGAGCAAATTATTTGCATTAATTGTGTTTTGTCACTGAAAACCCACAACAGTTGACTTTGCATCCATAATATCCACCCACTAATCTATTTATAATAAGACAAACAGTTCAAATACAAAAACCTGTAAGTGCCATCTGAAATTTTCTTCTAAAATTATAATTTTTCTCTCTCTTACCAGGTTATGTTCAGTTAAAAAGAACCTATTCTTAGCCAAAAAAAAGTTAAATAACTGAACTTACACACAGGAGCCTCAGAATAGTGTTCATTTTATAAGAAAATCACTGCTCTCTACCTCTTGTAAACTGGAAGTTGGCTCAACTTAAAGTTTAGTTCATTAAAAAAAAGAACCACACTACACCACTGTTTGCAGCATCTTCAATTATAACAGAACTGTGAGGAGTTATTTAACTGTAATCATGTAATTTGCATAGAAGTCACAGAGATCTCTCGCATGCTACTATTTGAATTGAACACACTTTTGAACTGCAACTATGGCAGAATATACTGTGATGTCCTCTTTGCAGGGCACTTATGGTCAAATGCAACAAAGCTCTGAAGCGGTAAGAGAAATGTACAAAATATGCATAGTGGGTGGTCAGGAGGACCAGTATTGCGAACCGCTGCAGTACTTTATTGTTGTGCACATGCAAAGGGAAGGGAGGGATTACATTGGTGCCGTGACCCAGATGATAGTGAGGTTTAAGGCCAATTTAGCAAATCACATACACTTCGCCATGCCCTGACGAGAACCCTAATTGCACACCTCTCAGAAAATTGTAACTACACATTGTGATGGCGCAAAGCACAAGACCTGTGATTGGTCAGCTAAGTAGCGTGTGGGCGGTGCTGAGATCTGTGGTAGTGAAGTAAATTGCTGGATCCCGCCTCTTTCTTTCCTGAATGAGTGTGAGTTAGAGCTACTTCTGCATTGCAAACAATTCCAGTGTAAAGCCCAAACAATAGCAAAGAAATTCAACACTGGAACATAGAAACCCCACTTCCTATTAGCGTTTCAGAAGTATGATTGCCAGAGCAGCACAGACAGAATGCAGAAGTATAAATGCCATTAGAGTATGGGAATCAATCGATGCGTAAGTATAAATCAGGTTTTAGGGGATGAGTGAAAACCTTTGTCTACAGCATCGACTGACACTAGAAGCTATTGTTTTTAGCACCTCTTGTTAGCATGTCTGTCTTCATTGCCAGAAATACAGGTTTGAATGTTGCTTGTTACATTTCAAGACCTTCTGTTCCATAACGATACACAAGAGAGCTGTCACTTGAAAACTAACATCTGTTTCACCCCTCAGCTGCTCTGATAACCTCTTCAGTACATTTATGTACTGTATATATAGCCTTGGCATGCCACAGGATCCTTGAAATGTCTTGTTCGTCATTTCTGTTGGCAATTTTGTGCATGTTGTCTTATTATTTTCTTATTTCCTCTACCATGTTTTGACATGTGCTGTTACTTTTGTTTTAAACTTGTTTATTGTTTTTGTTTTTTTAGACAGTTTGATCCTTAGCTATTTTGATCCACAAGTGTTTGATACTGTTTTGTCTACTGATCCTTCTGTGAGACTCAGATGTTTTGGTTTTTACTACAGTGTAAAGTGCAGGGGCTGTACGTGATTTGTAAACTGATGCATTTTGATGTTTGCACCAGATAACCAGTCTCTTTAACATGGTAAGCTTGCTCAGAAGCTCACCTAGTACAGCACTAAAGTTGCAGTGTGCATTTCTTGTTGTTCCTACAAAACACAGTCACAAAATAATATTTAAAGTCTTGTAAAGTAGACGCAAGTTAAAATGGCACAGGCACTTTAGCAGATGTTTTTTCTTGGGGAAACCACTATACAGTAAGATTAGGATATGTGATACTACGCTTTCACAACTGCCTTGTTTGGAGAATTTGTTCATAATTCATAAAGGGTAATGTGTTACATAAAAAAACACCTAAAGTGAACATATCAGTACTTAAAACTTACAAAATAGCACCTTTAGAACAAATACCACCCCAGTGACAGCTTTTGCACCTTGACTTTGCAGATAAAACCACAATAAGGTGTTGTTCACACTTGCTCATTTTAGCTTTGTTAAGGTTATGCCTGATGTCCACAAAAATCCAGCATATTCGACCAACAGAACTGAGCATTTTGAAAATGCTAAAGACCTTAATTTATTTGGGAAATGCTGGTGTTTCGTTTCAGTGTAAATGCACTGTAGATTTGTCAAGCCCCTCTCATATGGTCATTACACAACCAGTAGACTGCGAGTACGGATGCTGGCAAAATATATAGTTTTTTTGAAATGCAGGATTGTTTTAATAAGTGTTTTAAAACAAAAATGCACTGGTGTAAATGCAGACTTTACATGTGATTTGCAAAAACAAACAAACAAACAAACAGAAAAACACTTTGGTTCTCTCTGATACATACCTGTCAACTCTCCTGTTTTTGCCAGGATTCTCTCATATTTTACCATTCTATCCCGCTATCATCCCATTTAAGTATTTTCCCGCATTTTAAATCTTTCTATGAAAAGTGAAAGTAGCATCAAAAAGCTGATCTCCAATGGGATATATTTGTTCAAGTGAATTATGCTTTTGTTTTTATTTGTTGACATGAATATTAAAACAGCCGCGTTCAGTTCCTTTCTATTAAAGCTTTGCGTCGACTGTTGCACTTCCTATGCAACCTCTGAATCAGTCCATTAATGTAACAGTGCTGACTGAGGGACGCGCTTCATGGTGATGAAGACACTGTTCCCAGATCAGCTTCTGTACACACGATTTGAAGAGGAGCGAAAGTGGACAATTTGGGTTTTTTTGTTTTTTTTAAACAGACAAATACACTTAATAATATGTAAACATGTCCATCCTGGTGTGTTTTATTTTAAACACAAATAATTTTGTCTTAAATGAGCATTCTCTCTGTGGATTCTTAAAGTGACACCTCTGTTATCAAACAAAACACTGGATGAAAATGAGAGATTCACAGCTCTTTGCTAAATAACTATAATAAATATAATCAATATTTAAATACAGTAAATAAAAGGTGAATAAAAGGATTTTATGACTTGATTTAATTTATCTGTAGGCCATTGATTTTAATAGACTAAACCTTTTGTTTTATTTAAAATTTTCTAATGTTTGTTAGCCTGTATTCTATTATTTGAAGCTAATTTCCTCCCCATATTTGTAACTGTTTCAACTAGGCTTATATGCAATTAAACTGCTCTGAATGAACAGATTAAGGAGTTTGGGGTCATTTTGCGAGTTCTTCCCGGTAGGTTTGATCCTGTATTTATATCCCAATGTTGACAGGCATGCTCTGATATGTTAATGTGAACCAAACCATAAAGAAACGCAACACTATTATTATTATTATTTTTTTTTAACAATTCTGTTAATTTACAGTACAAACTGACACTATACATACGTCAACCAATGCAGAAAGATGCTACCATATTTACTTTCATCTGTTCTTAATAAAACTGAACACACTTATAGATCCTCACTGGATTTTTCTCTTTGAAATGGATGGTAAACAACGTGCAAGAAGTAGCAATATCATTTTGTCAATATCAATATCAATATCAAATGTCACCACAGCTTCTCTTTTCCAATGAGCTTGTGTAGTGCATAGCTGTGCTAGTCTCTTGTACAACTCTGCAATGTTTTTTCTTTTGTGTCACATCAAGCAATTTCATCCCAAATCAATATTTAATGTCTGTTTATATTTTTATTTGGTAGGCATATAATACATGTACAAACATAGAATCAATCCGTCATTATTACAAAATAAACTCATTCATGCCGATTCAAGAGCGTGCCTGGGTTTTTATTTTGCACTAATGACCAACTCGATGTACATTATCTCGTGTTTATTCAGTCATAAACATAAGGTCAGAGATCTGACTGGCTTTTCCTACTGCATATGCATGAAGTGAATAGGTCAGAGTTCATTGTATAATTTTTACAACAACAAGATAATAATTTGTAGAAAAAGTCAAAGGTTTTTGGATGTTTGTGTTGTACACCTCTCGCCTTGGATAAGTGAGTCAGTGGCTCTATTAAAAACATAGTGTACATTTCTGAGTACTGCCTTTCACTGAGTGTAAAATGTGAAACTTTTTTTTTTCAAACGCATGGAAAAACTTCTGTTGTTTTGTTTTGTCGACGGGAATGGTTTTGGAAATATTGTCTTCTCTATGCAAAACTATCCAGGGATGCAATGAAAAAAAATGCTAAGAACTAATGGTGACAAAAAAATAGATATAATAATAATAATAATAATAATAATAATAATAATAATAATAATAAAAAAAAAAAATATATATATATATATATA
>CAIGQW010054063.1:5041857-5052027 GCA_903798125.1 Danio choprae | reverse complement strand
TATATATATATATATATATATATATATATATATATATATATATATATTAAAGGACTAGATTATATAAGTTTAATTTGTCAAGGTAGGTTAGTACACAATTATTGCCCAGACTATAATATAAAGTGTTGCATTTATTTATTTTATTTTTATTTATTTTATTTTATTTTATTTTGTTATTTTTTGTCATTTTTTTGTTTTGTTATTTATTTATTTATTTATTTATTTTTTCAATGAACATACAAATTATTTGAATTTTGAAAATTATTTTACCAAATACATAAAAATAACAAAACAATAACATTAAACATTTAAAACATATTACATTTTTCTGAAATTAAAACATTTATATTATGTTGCCTAAAATTTGTATAAACATGTATTAAAGCATAGCACCTTTTTATTATAAAAAACACTAAATGACAATATTTGACAATAATTAGGAAGAAATGTCATTAGCAGTTTACAGAATTAAACAACAATTTGGGTTTTACTCAAACACATAACCATAAATCATAAACAAAATTTCCCCATAGCTAAATGAAAACCTTGATGAACAGAAGTCAACCATATTTAAAGGAATAAAATAGAATTACAGAGACTTTTTATTTATTTATTTATTTATTTATTTACTTATTGATTGATTGATTTGATTGATTGATTGATTGATTGATTGATTGAGTGATTCATTCATTCATTCATTCATTCATTCATTCATTCATTCATTCATTCATTCATTCATTCATTCATCGATTGATTGATTATTTTTTGGTTGTTTTTATTTAATTTTTTTTTATTTATTTTTTGTTTATTTATTTGTATTATGTATTTATTTTTATTTGTTTGTTTGTTTGTTTGTTTGTTTGTTTGTTTGTTTGTTTGTTTATTTATTTGTATTTATTTATGTATTTTATTTATTTATTTTTTTTACAATGAAGATTACAATCCAGCATTGGAAATATTGCCAACTGACAGCAATTTTACAGTCACAAATACAAGTCACGTTTACCTGAACAATTAAACACAGCAATAGTCGGCTACTCTAGTGATTTGCATAAGATCTGAATAAGAATATCAATAAAATATATAAGAAGCACTATCATTATTTATCACTTTTTTATATATTACAACTTTGCATAAACATCTTTCACACACGCACGCACGCTCGCACACTCACACAAAAGTCTAAGATTCTGAGGATGGCTTTGAATAATAGTGGCACTTGTAGAGTTTAACAGATTATGATTAAATATGTACAGAAATGACTAATAATACATAAGATGAATAAATAGATAAAAAGAAAATAGATTGCCAATGCATTGCTTAATGAGTGTCTGTTTTTACTGTCGTGTCTGTTGGAAATCGTAAACCTGTTGGCCACAGATTTATAGAAGTTTGTGATGATGTGATTTTATTTATAGACACACAAGTTATAGTGGATCCCAAACAAACTGTCACAGCTCTTCATCACTGTTTATTAAATCTCTCGTAGCCTGCAGCATTAGCTTTAGTTTCAGATTACTGCTCTAATGGTCCAGTAAGAGCAACACCAGCTTAAACTGGACACGGGTTAAAAGTTTAAGGGACAATCTGTCCGATGCGGGTTTTTTTTTTCTTTTCTTAATGACGTTGCTTCATTGCAACATTTTTTTTCCTTTTTGTTTTGATAGATCAACTTTGTTGTCCAGACAAAACAAAATCAATGAGCATCTTATTGTTACTGTATACAGTATGCTTCCGGTAATTCATAATGTATGGCAGTCATCTTATGATTAATGCATGTATTTCATGTTTTTAAGAAGAGGTAATGTACATAAAGTATTCATGTGTGGATGGCTGGAATTTTGTTTAATATATCTATACATATAAATTTAATAATTTAATAAAATGATATATTAATGGATGTATGTTTTAAAATGTTTATTTATTTTGTATTTTAGATAATTATTCAGATTTATGCTTTTATGTTGTATTTGTTTCAGAATTTTTTGTAAATGTTTATTTTGTAGCTTTACTTTATAAGCTTTAATCTTGTATTTGTATGTCGTTTCTGTATTATTTATTTATTTTTTTGGTGATAATTTAAGATAAATTCTAAATTCTAATAAAAGTCTAATATCCCCCCCCCCCCCAAATATCAAATAAAAATAACATTACTTAAACATTTAAAACATATTTCTTTTTCTTAAATTAAAATATCTATAGTATGTTGTCTAAAAGTTTGTATAAACGTGTCTGAAAGAATTTATTATTGACAATTTATGACAATAATTTGGTAGAAATGTCATTAGCACTAGACATTAAATAAATGTCAAGATCTAGCAAAAATGTCTAGCAATCTAAATTCCCCATAGCTGAATAATAACCTTGATGAACAGAAGTCAAACAGCATTTAAATGAATTAAATGGAATTATAAAGACTTTTTTTTATTTATTTATTTATTTTATTTTTTTATTTATTTTTTTTATTTTTTATTTTTTTTATTTATTATTATTTTTATTGTTATTTATTTATTTGTTTAATTTTATTTATTTATTTGTTTATTATTATTATTATTATTATTATTATTATTATTATTATTTTATTTAGTTTATTTATTTACTTATCTATTTATCTATGAATTTATTATTATTATTGTTGTTGTTGTTGTTGTTGTTATTATTATTAGTTCAACATTAGGCCATAATCACAAAATAATAACCTATTAAATTAATTAATTTATTTATTTATTTAAAAATACGAAAACATGTATGTCAGCACACTGTATATTGTAAACATCAAACTCAAAATGTAACACAAGCCCTTACTAATAACTTCTCATAGAAGACATAATACACGCTGATCCAAATAATGTTGTAAAATGTGCACCATACAAACAGAAAACAATTTTCTATCTTGTATTAATGGCTCTATTTACTTTCTTCGCCTTTCCCAGAGGAGAGCGATAATTCTTTTCCCGTGTTTTCTTTTCCTCTCACATGCGGCGTAGTCATAATATCTGTCTCAAGCTGAAAAGAGATTTGAGAAATGCTATATAATTGCTGAGAGATAGTGTCTATTGAGTGTTTGCGGGAATATCCTGAGGGAAATGCCTTATAATGCACAAAAATGGAGTTGTGGAGTTTATTAGAAATGTGATTATTGCTTGGGTAACATAATAAGAAGCATATTAATGCAAAGACTGGTCTGTGTAGTTTTGTGAATAGCTTTCCATATTCTGAAAACATGTTATATCCATTTTTAGAATATGTAACAATATATGTTCATTAAGTCTTGATGCAATAAATCAGTCAGTCGGTCAATCAATCAAAATAACAGGCAAGATTTTATGAGATCCCTTCAAACTGTTTCTCGGTTCATGCTTTAATGTTACATCAATCAATGGAGGCTGACATAAATTAAACAAAAAAGGAGTTTAAAGAAGTATACTGACAGTCACAGGTAGAATAATTAGAATAAATAACTCTTATATAAGTAATATATCTCAAAAACAATGTAATTAAAAAATATATTTATTTATATATTGCATTGATTTTATGGAAAAATACAGTGAAAAATGGGTAGCACAATTGCCTCACAGCAAGAAAGCCACTGGTTCGAGCCCCGGCTGGGTCAGTTGCCATTTCTGTGTGGAGTTTGCACGTTCTCCTTGTGTTGGCGTGGGTTTCTTCCGGGTGCTCCTGTTTCCCCCACAAGTCCAAAAACATGTGGTATAGGCCAATTGGATAGGCTAAATTGTCCGTAGTGTATGTGTGTTAATGAGAGTGTATGGATGTTTCCCAGTGGGTTGCTGCGTAAAACATATGCTGGATAAGTTGGCGGTTCATTCCACTGTTGCGACCCCAGATTAATAAAGGGACTAAACCGAAAAGAAAATGAATGAATGAATGAACAGTGAAAACTGCTACATTAAATTGATAGCTTGGAAGAAAGTTTCGTCAGAGTTATCAGTTTCAGTCATAAATGAAATTAGTTGTGTTAAAAGGTTTTAGCGGATCTTTCAAATAATAATAATAATAATAAAAAGTAAAGAACTGATCAGTTCAGACTTTACAATATGCAGATTTGTTTGAATCTCATGAATGTGATGTATTTTCCCGCCTTCTTGTGATTGACAGGAAATAATCAGACCTGATCATGATCAGCTGTTTTTCAACAATCGGCTAAAGACTCGTAAATTCACTTTTTTTCCCGCACTGGCCAATTCATCAGAATAATAAATTAGTATCTCTAATAATAACAGTTACTATCAATTGTAAACCAATAACAATAGAACATTAAACCATCACAGTATAATGATTTCCAAAGGAAAATTTAGATTTTTCCATGTGTAAACTAAGCTTTGCCATCACACATACTGTTTAAATTACATTTTAAAATATATTAAAAGGAAAACCATTCTTGCTGTATTTTTACTGTGCTTTTTATCAAATTAGTTTAGCCATCAATAGACTTAACACTGGAATTACCAGAATTCTATAACTACTAGAATTACTTAGCAGTCATTCTGACCGTTTTCATACAAGTCGTTATATTGTCATGTCATATTTACATTCAAAGCTTCTATTGAGATATTAAAATTAAACTTTAAAGTCATCACCCTAAAAAATACAATCTTTTTGGCCATACAGCCCATAAATGTATAGTTAGGCTACTAGACTGCTCATGAATGTTTTCGACTCACTTTCATTTTCACTTTCACAAGCAGAGGAAAGGGCTTTTTCGCTGCACTGAATTTTGACTGCTATGGTAATTAAAGGTAGAAATAATCACAACTCTTTTGTGTTTTGTAATTTTAATAAAATAACACTTTTTTTGAATATGCATGTATTTAGGAAAAGTCAGGGTATTATAGATATGTGTGTTTATACAGTTCCAATTTAAAGTTATTAAATTGCAAAAATTAAAAGTCACTCTCTATCCTCTCCGTATGCACTTTCTTATCAATGCTCCATGTTTCGGGAAAACGTTGTGCAAAAAAAATAAAATAATAAAAAATCTAACTAACTGACTTTTATGTCTTTATGACTTTTTGTCATACATTTTTTATATTGCTGATATTGGATGATTTTAAGTGCTTCTTATATCCTCACTTGTAAGTCACTTTGAATAAAAGCATCAGCTAAATGAACAAATGTAAATATAAATGAAAGCTGAACTTGGTCTTGCATTTACACTTTACTTTACTTTACTTTACTTTTGACTATTGAACATTTGACCACTGATTCACATCACATTGGGCACTTTGATGTTAAAACAACATCAAAAAAACACATCAAAAATCCAAATCAATTTGATGTCAAAACTTTGATCTCCAATTGACATCCTTTTTTGACCACAAAAATAATGACACAAAAAGTATCATCACATAAGAAAAGTTTTAATCATCCGATAGTTTTGGAGTAAAACATTAAAACATTAACCATTAAACATTTCCAAAATTAAACCAAGAACAGACTTGTGTAAACATTGTGCCCACCAGTCTTATTAGATGAGGTTAATATTAAATTAAACAAATGAATAAATGACAAAAAACAAAAATTTATGGTTGTTAAGCTGTTGCATTTTTCTGTGCTGTCAATATACTTGTGTTTACATAGGCCTATTGGTGTGTGCGCACCTTTGTGTGTAACACTTGTTTATAATGTTTATAACCACATTCGAGGTTAACGGGTCATTGGAATTGGTATTTTGGGGGTCACACGTTGAAAAGTTTGGGAATCCCTGCTTTAAGCATTGGGCTATTGCATCGGCTTGTAATGGATTTTTGACATTTTTTTTAAGCCAATATTAGATGTCAATTTGATGGCATTTTGACATCAAGGTCATCTATTGACACCAAATGGATATGCATTTTTGATGTGTTTTTGACGTGTTTTTGATGTCATTTTGAAATCAAGGTGCCTGCTGGGATTCAACAAATACTAACAATTCTAAAAACATCACACCGTACATTTCGGGTTTTTTTTCACGTAAATTAAAAAATAATAAACAAATAAGCTTGACAGAAAACTGCTGCTTAGACACCGATCCTTTTTCATCTCGAAATTGTTTGTGCGTCCAGTCCTCCATATGACAGCACATACAGAAACCAAGTGATACAATCACATCAGGGATACAAAAGAAAAAGTTGCAAGTGCCTTGCGTCAGCCCGCCAACTCAGGATTTTATTTGTCACAGCATCACTTATAATATCTGCAAAAAAAAACAAAAACAACATCTACACTCTTGACAGGCCTGTTGTGTGCTACATTTACTTTTTTTTCCTTCTTCCCTCGGTTGTCTCTTAAACAGAATGAAATAAAATCGAAACTCATTAGAAACTTGGAGTGCTGGTGCTAATTAAGGGGGTGAGCCATATGCACGGTAATTACCAGCTGCTAGTTCACTCCCCTTGGCTAACTTTGAGGTAGAAATGGGCCATCCGGACGTCTCTGGAGGGCGACAGTGCGGTTTTGAAACGGTGCATGTGCTCTTGGTTGAGCTCCAGCACATGCTTATTCATGCAGTGCAGAGCAGAGGGAGCAGGTGGGATTAGTCCAGGTGCATGTATGTGATTTTTAGAGAAAAAAAAAAAAAAAGGACTCCTTTTGTAGACACAATTTAGTCCTGATTTATGTAAGAAAGAAGACTGAGATTATTCAGGCACTAGACCTATTCAGAAGATAATTGTTTTGCATTTACAGGTGTTAGTCGCAAACACAAATTGCTGTCTGAATGGGAAGTGTTTAAAAATCATTTCAAAGATGCTGCAGAGCTGCTCTGTGATATATTTTGCAAGCGATGAAAATTGAGGTTTGGCACAAAGGACGCTGGAGAGCTGAGAAATGAACTGTGCCATCATTCACATTTCATAGTTTTGAAGTACCAAATATATTTGTCACGCATGTGCACTCCACAAAGAAGGAAAACGGGAATTATTAAAACCTATATTTATTTACAAATGCTTACAACTGGAAACTGGAATGACGAGGATGTTCAAAGACAAACCAAAACTAAGGAGTATAACTACACAAGACAAGATGAACTTAATTACAAACAGGCGTGAGACACAGGTGGAAATAATGAATACTGATTAATGGCAGGAAAACAGAACAATGGGATTACATGTTCAAAACAAAAGCACATGGTACAAGATGACATTGGGAAAGTACCAAATATATTTGTCACGTATGCATTCTCCACAATAACGGGAAACAGGAATTATCAAAAACATGTACTTATTTACAAATGCTTATAACTTGAAACAGGAATGACGAGGATGTTGATAATACAAGACCGGACAAAGGCTGTTTCTCAGTATGTGTTCTTTATCAATCATGCGTCCTCGTGCAAGGTCATCATCAATTGCCAAAGTTCAGTTCTGAAACTCAAGAACGCAAGAACGGATGCGTGAAAATTCCCAGATGTGTTTTTGATATCGAGGACACATCGATGCAGACTTGAGCGCAAAATTCGCTTGAGAAGTCCCAGAAGTCATTGCGGCTAAATAAAGAAGGTGGGAAGCGCAGCATTTTATATAGATTTATTATTAAAGTTCAGAGTTATAACTTATTTGTCTCAGGAGTGAAAGTAAACATTACCATGAAAATCTTTATAAAGACAAACACATTAAGGGTGTTTATTTGCTGAAATTCATATTAAAATTAGTTTTTATTTGTATTGTGCAACGTATATTTGTAAGGTCTTTATGCATAGTGTAATTGTGAAAAGGGGAAAAACAAGAAATCGTTGTATGAATGCTGTAATGTTTAAATAATTTTCCGTTAACATTTTTAACATGACGACCATCAGGAAGAACGCAGCATCTCATTTCTCACAGGATGCATTCTCAGTTTTCGCGGTCTCCCGAGTTCGTTTTTCCCAAATAACTTGACAAGAACGGTCTCCACAAGAACACGAGTCTGTTCTCAGTGTTCTTGGAATTGAGAAACAGCCAAAGACTTACCAAAACTAAGGAGTATAAATACACAAGACATGATGAACTTAATTACAATCAGGGGTGAGACACAGGTGGAACTAATGAATACTGATTAATGGTGGGAAAACAGAACAATAGGATCACATGTTCAAAACAAAATCACATGGAATGAAATGACATGACATGGGGAAACAGAAACCTGAATGTCGCAGCAGAAATCAAGACTCATCGGACCAGGCAACATTTTTCCAATCTTCTATTGTCCAATTTTGGTGAGGCTGTGCAAGTTGTAGCCTCAGTTTCCTGTTTTTATCTGACAGGAGTGGCACCCGGTGTGGTCTTCTGCTGCTGTGCATTCAGAGATGCTCTTCTGCATATCTCGGTTGTAACGAGTAGTTATTTGAGTTACTGTTGCCTTTCTATCAGCTCGAACCAGTCTGGCCATTCCCCTCTGACCTCTGGCATCAACAAGGCATTTGTGTCCTCAGAACTGCCACTCACTGGATATTTTTCTCTTTTTCAGCAGTTTCTGAAATACTCAGACCAGCCCGTCTAGCACCAACAACCATGCCACGTTCAAAGTAACTTAAATCACCTTTCTTTCCCATTTTGATGCTCGGTTTGAACTGCAGAAGATCATCTTGACCATGTCAATGTCGCAGCAGAAATCGAGAAATTTATTTATTTGCCCGAAGCCATTTTTCATGTTTGTTTTAATAACAAAAAGTCACAGCTCCAATATTTATCCAGTTTTGGTATAATATTGGGGCCCTGTCTTATTTCCTATTTCTGGAAACTGTAAAAATGGCTTACAATTTCCTAGGCTACCAGTTAACAACTGTCATGAGTGTCCAGGTCTCTTAATACATCATATACGAATTAAGCCATTTTTAAAATCCAAAAATGATTATGTCTGTTGTGCTAAAATTGTAGCTTCATGCAGCCTTTGACCCGTACATCTGTTCCCACAGTCATTACAGAGCTCAATACAGATGAGAGTGTTTGTGCTTTTACACAATCAGGGCACCACAGAGCAGTTTATAAACATCCATTGGATAATCTTACCTGGAAAAAAGAGAATTTCAGCATGGGATTGTGCAAGGTGATTATCCTGATTAGTATGCATACTACATCTGTCTCTGACTTCCTCTAGGCAAATCCATCCCTCTGTCCAGATCTCTTTCATTTATCGACACTATCTAAAGGAAAAGGACATGTCTATTAGCTTGTTTATTACCTTGAAGTTTACTGGATGACACATTACGGCTCCGCAAGCGGATATTAAGTCTGGATAGAATCAGATTCTACTCTTTTCTTTTGATTACAATATTGTCTTACTATGCCAGTAGGCTGCATGCCAATATTGGCTCTCTTCAACACGCCGCTGTTGAATGTGTGCCTCTTATTTCCTTGAAAGCTTTTGAAGGTGACAGTGGTTCTGTTGAAATGCGCTTGCAGAATGAACACGTGCCATGTTTTTGCATTAGTGCAATTCCATTTCGCGCTGAATAATGCCTGCAAACATCCTGGAACGTGATGTCATGAGAACGAGAGATTAATCAGCGTGGGATTCGCTTATAGGATATTGCAATTTACATATTTGCCTCTTTAGATCCTGCTTCGTTTTGTTTACTCGAACTGTGGGATGTTAAAGAGTGCTGTGAGAAATAATTATTACAGTTATGTAGTGTGCAGGATCTTATCTTAAAGGTGATATATCATGAAAGTCTGACTTTTTCCATGTTTAAAGAGAACCTATAATGCAAAATCAACTTTTGGAAGCTGTTTTGACAGAACTGTGTGTAGGTATAGTGTGTCCACTGTCATATTGGAGTGATAAAAACATAACTGATGTTAAAGTAGGATCCAAATCCCATTACAAAATTGAGGCCCACTGCAACGTGACGTAGGGGTGCGGTTTTACCTGCCCACTGAATTGATTTACAGCCGCATATTAACATGACTCAGTAGTAACGCGTAAAAAAATGTCCACAGAACAGGATTTGCAAAGAAACTGGGATTAAAAGATCTGTTCCAACTCTCTGTGATCAGCTGCATCTTAAGGAGTTTTACAAGTTTAAAACATCTTTGAAACAGAGTTGTAATAAAGACAGTAAAATCACTATGTAATTCATAACCACTGGAATCACCACAGCCACAGTGTCAGTAAACATGTGAGTGTATTTGTGTGTTTGTGTGTGTGCGTTTGTGTGTGTGTGTGTGTGTGTGTGTGTGTGTGTGTGTGTGTGTG
>CAIGQW010054063.1:5001610-5018004 GCA_903798125.1 Danio choprae | reverse complement strand
GGCACTGGTGGAGTCGAGTGCTGTTACTGTCTGGTTCTTAAATTTGATTGGCTGATAGCCGTGCGATATTCTGCCAGTAACAGCACTTGTCCAGCCTCTTCACCCCTGTGTATGACTCTGCCCACATACAGCAACAAGCAGAGGACACTCTACAGTTTGACAAATATTGCTACTGTTGGATGACGTAATGTACTTTCGAGGCTTTTTTTAGTCGAGAATGTAGTTGTTTAGATTGCAACGATGCAGTTTATTTATGTGGATAGTGCTTATTTTAAATTTTTGTAATTTCGGAGCATTGGATTCAGTGCATCAGCTGCCATGAGCCTGTCTGAGCAGACCAAAGAAAGTGACGGTTGAAGTTCTACAGCTGAACAAATCATTTTAACTTGGGTAAGTGACATTCTGAGTCGATCTCTTTTGTATGTTGTAGTGCTGTATTTATACCACAAACTGGTAGTGTTTGCTTTGCTCTGGCTCTTTTGGGGTTAATTATTGTGAAATCCCGATTGCAACAGAGAAATACTGGGAAATCTCTGTAGATTGATAGCATTTCATGCCATGCAGCCTTATAATCTTAAAATGTGAGCAAAAATTACCTTTGTCATTACTTTAGACATTACGCTAGAGAATCATTCAAATACTAGCTCTAAAGTGACGTTTGTGAACTGGCAACGGTTCCTGCTGTTCTGACGGCTTTTTCTTTAGAGATAAAAGGTCTCCAGTCTGACATTTTTTTAAGTCTGTTTTAATCAACCCAAACTTGCTATGTGTGAATGGTTTTACGATCTTAATGGTTACTGCTGTGTTTTGGATGATAGCTTGGGTATAACTAAGTTTTATTTCTATACATGTTATTTCATTTATAATTATTTTACTTCAGACTGTTAAATAGTCACTTTTGTTTTTTAACCGAAGAGTTTTTCATTATCCAAATTTATCAGAGCAGAGATCAAGGTACTATAATCCAATTTGTAGCTATATAAAAAGAAAAGCACTCATTATGTTGTTGTTGTTTTTTTATCAAGTACAGTAATTAGGTTTAAAATGTTGTCATTTAGCAAAATATTGAAAACAAGTGTTGTTCTTTTGAAATGTGTATTCATGCAATAACTTTTTACAACTAGATAAAAAGGTATTGTGAGTTTTGTGATGTTAATTGCAATAATAACAGTTTCTTTAGCACACAATATCTAAATATATTGAAATTATTTTGACAGTGGACACTGAAAATATGTTAGTTATTTTAAATAGAAATACGTTAATAGAAAATAGAACAGATTTTACTGTGTTTAAGTAAATGAATACAGCCTTGGTGAGCAGAAAAAGCTTCTTTTGATAAGATTTTTGTATCTTAGTATTAGTATTATGCATAGAGAAATGTATATATAAATGTATTTTTTTTCTGTCTAGTACTATTTGGACCTGAATATAAATAGTCACTCTTTAAAAAAAAAGAATAACAATTGACATTATTTATTTATTTTTTTGTTTTGTTTGTTTTTTCTTTCTTTTTTTCCTCCTGATGTAGTTTTGCTCTCAAGCACCCTTCGGTCTCAACCTTCAGATGCACTTTAACAGATGCTTTCTTTGTTGTCTGTTTTGTCTCCGGAAGGTTAATGTGAAACGTTTCCACAATCAATCGCTCCTGCTTTGCCATCTTGTGTCTGTCAGGAAAGCACTTTGTCAAATATCTACTATCAATAACAGTTTAAGACCACACGTTGCCACGCATGCACGCTTTTACCAATATAAATTTTCCAGAAAGACGGCGTAAATCTTCACTTTGTGTATTCATTTATGCTGTCTACTTCCCTGAAATTAAATATTAATATTTGTCTTTTCGGACCAGCTATGGCTCCATGGTTTACAAGTAATAATTCATTTAATGTAGACACCAATAAATCTGCATCCTGTAGTTCTGACTTTGCAGAACAGTAATAATAGTGTTAGAAGTCCTGTGATCTTCCATCTACAACCCCAAATCAGTTGGACAGTATTGAAAATGCAAATAAAAAAAGAAAGTAGTGATTTCCAAATTTACTTTGACCTGTATGTCATTGCAGTGAAAATATGAACACAAAATATTTGATGTTTTGTCTGGTCATCCTTTCCTGTTATTCAGACCTGCAACACACTTCAAAAAAATTTGGAACAGGAGCAATTTAGGGCTAGTAATCAGATAGACTGGTTAAATAATGATGTGATTTGAAACAGGTGATGTCAACAGGTGATTGTAATTATGATTTGGTACAAAAGCAGCATCGAAGAAAGGTCTAGTCCTTTAGGAGCAAAGATGGGCAGAGGATTGCCAGTTTTCCAACAAAAATGTGAGAAAATTATTGAAATGTTTAAAAACAATGTTCTTCAAAAAAGATAGGATGACATTTGGATATATCACTATTTACAGTGCATAAGATAATTAAAAGATTCAAGGAATCTGGAGGAATTTCAGTGCATAAAGGACAAGGGTGCAAGCATAAGCTGAACAACCGGGATCTCCGATCCCTCAGGCAGCACTGCATAAAGAATTGTCATTCATCTATAAGTGATATCACCACATGGGCTCAGGACTACTTTGGCCTTTGTGAAGTACCACAATACTTAGTTACATCCACAAATGCTATTACTGTGCCAAAAGGAAGCCCTATGTTAACAGTGTCCAGAAGCGCCATCAACTTTTCTGGGCTCTGAGGCATCTGGTATGAACCATCACAGAGTGGAAATGTGTACTGTAGTCAGTATTGCAATCAGTCTTTCAGGTATTTTTTGGGAGAAATGGACGTCGTGTGCTCTGGACCAAAGAAGAAAAGGATCATTCAGACTGTTGCCAGCAACAAGTCCAAATGCCAGGGTCTGTAATGTTATGGAGTTGTGTCAGTGCCCTTGCCAAAGGTAACTTGCACTTCTGAGATGGCACCATTAATGCCAAAAAATACATAATGAATCTTTTCCAGGGATGCCCATGCATATTTCAACAAGACAATGCAAAACCACATTCTGCACACATTACAGAGTCTTGGCTGCGGAGGAAGAGGATACAGGTACTTGACTGGCCTGTCTGCAGTCCCAACCTGTCTCCAATAGAAAATGTGTGGCAACGAAGATCTCGTACTGTTGCCCACCTTAAGACTTGTTTGGAAGAATGGGACAAAATTACACCTGAAACATTTCACCACTTGGTGTCTTCAGTCCCTACACATCTTTTAAGTGTTATGAAAAGGAATGGCAACACTACAAAGTGGTAAATTGTTTACTGTTTCAATTTTGTTTTTTAATTTGTTGTGTTTTTTAAGAATATGTGTTTATTTTGAAAACAACAACAACAAAAACATTAAAACTCATGAAGAACACATTAAATAATGTTAGTTGTGTTGTCTGCAATGAAATACAAGTCAAAGTAAATTTATAAATCTATACTTTTTTTTTTCCATACTTTGCCAACTTTTTCTGATTTAGGTATAAAATCGTAATTTATACCATTGTATATGTTGGGACATTGTGATATTTGGAGTACATTTGAACAACAAGAAATGATGACTTGCAAATTGTTCATAAATGCAAAATTTTGAAAATAGCACCATCTTAAAAAGGAGTTTGCCACCTATTCAGAAACTTAAAAAATAATGAAGGGTGAAAAAGCAGAAAAATTGTATGATTTGTTTAAAGAATATGGTTTTATTGAAACCCTTACAAAGTTCCTGTTTTATATGTTTGCACTATATGTTGATTTTGTTCTTTTATACATTATGATTTTTTGGTTTAATTTTATGGCTTAGTATTTGATTAATTGTACATTGGTCATTTCTCAGTCAATTTGGAATTAAGTTTGGCCTAAATGTTTTTCAAAGACAATTAAAAAAAAGTCCTGTGATCATGCTGATCTTTGTTTATGCTGAACCTTGAGGTGTCACGCTATCTTACTCTCCACGTGCTTAATTAGCATAATAAACCTTGAGAGTGTGTTTGCATTTGTGTCCGTGCCCTGCAGACGTTTGCGTGATTTGTTAGACTGAGGTGACAGCTATGGGTAATATGATTATGGAACCCTGATTGATTTGCTATAGGTGGCAGCAGGTGTCAGGCACAGGTTGATTGAGGCGTGACTAATGATTGGCCCCGATCACATTTATGTCTCAAGCTGTGGCTTCCTGCTGCACTATTAGCACTTCTAATAGCTTGCCAATTAACAGAGACATCAGAAAGGCATGCATGATCACAGCTCTGAAGGAAGGTAAATGGCTATTCTGTGTTGCACGCGATTGTTCTGTCTGCGTTTTTGCTTTTTAGGCAACCTAGCTGGATTCTGGTTTTTGGTTGGAATGGATGAATCAAAAACTATTAAAATCCAACTGGCATTGTGGTGTTGGGGAATATTATTTAACAAAATGAAAAGTTGTCTGATTGTATAATTAGAACTTGAAAAGAGCAGCTTTTCAAAAATAATGAGTGTTTTGAACAAGGCCCGGTTCATTTGAAAGGAGCAGATGATTTTACACTATATAATTCTAATTAAGAGGTACACTGAAAATAAAATGATCCAATGGATTTACTTTATGGATATTTAGTAATGTTCAACTTAATTTGTTTGTTTAAATTCAGCCCATATAAATTGTTTGCAACCATTCATTCATTCATTTTCCTGCAGCTTAGTCCTTTTATTCATCAGAGGTCGCCACAGCGGAATGAACCGCCAACTTATCCAGCATATGTTTTACACAGCAGATGCCCTTCCAGCTGCAACCCAATACTGAGAAACATCCATACACACTCATTCACACACATACACTATGGCCAATTTAGTTTATTCAATTCACCTATACCGTATGTCTTTGGACTGTGGGGGAAACTGGAGCAGCCGGAGGAAACCCATGCGAACACTGGGAGAACATGCAAACTAAAAGGCTTTTTCATATATGATCAAAAAATTTGACTCATACTAGTGAATCTGTTTGTACTAAGTGAAGTTTTACAAACTAATTTCGAGAGGAGCACGTGATATGATTGATTGCAGCTGGTCTCTCATCTGTAAACATTAGTAAGCCAATCGGATCATGCAAAACTCACTATAAATAGCCCGACTAGCATTACTCCCTCATTTTCATTTTTTGAAGAACCCCCCCAGTCACCCCATCTTCCTCTTTTCCTTTTTTACCAGGGGGAGCTCTCGAGAACTATCTGATCTTGTACCCCCTTACATGCTCATTGACCAGGCAGGAACCCTGGGCTCAATTATCTCCAAGCTCAGGGTTCTCTCCCGGGATAGCATGCCAAACCTGCTGTTATTATCAAACAATATCTAAGTGTGAACTCTTGAAAAGGTTATTTTACATCTATTATCAGAAAATCTGACTAATGATCTAAACAGCAATTAATTATTTTATTAGTGCTCTAAATATATATTCTAAAACATGTAAACTTCACACAGAAATGCCAACTGACCCAGCTGGTTCTTGAACCAGCGACCTTCTTGCTGTGCGGTGACAGTGCTAACCCCTGAGCCGCTGTGTCGCCCATGTTTGCAACCACTTACCTTAAAAAAAAAAGATCAATCCAATGAATCATTTTTTTCAGTGTTTTCATTTGTCCATACTAAAAATGAAACCAGACAATAGAGCCAAAAAACATTTTAGTGTTAAATTAAATTAAATTACCAATTACCAAATGAAGATTGTTTGTTTAGAACTTTTCAAATATACATTTAGAGTACCAATGAAATAATTAATTTCTGCATTTTAGATTTTAGGTCATTAGATTTTCTGATAATAGATGTAAAAGGGCCTTTTAGTATGAACACATTCAATAGTATGAGTCGAATGTTCTGATGATAGATGTGGACAGGCCTTTTAGTATGAACAGATTCACTAGTATGAATCAAATGTTCAGATGATAGATGTGAACAGGTCTTTTAGTATGAACAGATTAACTAATATGAGTCAAATTTTCTGATCATAGATGTGAACAGGCCTTTTAGTATGAACACATTCAATAGTATGAGTCAGATTTTCTGATGATAGATGTGAACAGGCCTTTTAGTATGACCAGATTCACTACTATGAGTCAAATTTTCTGATCATAGATGTGAACAGGCCTTTTAGTATAAACAAAATCACTAGTATGAGTCAAATGTTCTGGGCTTCACGGTGGCGCAGTGGATAGCACGTTCGCCTCACAGCAAGAAGGTCGTTGGTTCGAGCCTCGGCTGGGTCAGTTGGCGTTTCTGTGTGGAGTTTGCATGTTCTCCCCGTGTTGGCGTGGGCTTCCTCCGGGTGCTCCGGTTTCCCCCACAAGTCCAAAGACATGCGGTATAGGTGAATTGGGTAAGCTAAATTGTCTGTAGTGTATGAGTGTGAATGGGTGTGTATGGATGTTTCCCAGAGATGGTTAAAAACATACTGTTTACAAAAATTAAGATCTAAACCTATAGCAGCATGATAACAACTGCCTTAAATGAGCATCAAAAGCATCTTTCAGGAAATTTTATTTCAAGTGTAATTTTTTTTTTTATTTGGACTTAAGTTTCGTTCATTAACATGGAGGAGGCGGGGTTTATGGCTTGTACTGCAGCTAGCCCCCAGGGGGCGATCTAACAGTCAGGACCTTCACTCAGAAGGAGGCGTGGGACACACGTGGTATAAACAGATTCACTAGTATGAGTCAAATCTTCTGATCATAGATGTGAAAAGGCCTTTTAGTATGAACAGATTCATTAGTTTGAGTCAAATGTTCAGACAATAGGTGTGAAAAGACCTTTTAGTATAAAGAGATTCGCAAGTATGAGTCAGATTCCCTGAAGATAGAAGTGAAAGAGCCTTTTATTATGAACAGATTCATTAGTATGAGTCCAATGTTCAGATGATAGATGTGAAAAGGCTTTTAAATATGAACAGATTCACTAGTTTGAAGCTGATACCCCGATCATAGATGTAAGACAGTTGTTTTGGATAAACTGATTAACTAGAATGCATAAGATTTAAAATCCCATTTTAAATGTAATAGGAGGCTGTTCTGAATGTGTCCTAGCAAGGCTGCATATCTACAGTAGGCTCTATACTGAAGGATGTCTCAGTCTAAAGGATCTTTTGAATGCAGCCTGTTTCACATCCTTCATCCAGCTTCATTTAAAGGACACATCAAGTGTATCCTTCGTATCTTCCAATCACACACAGTCCTTTGTGAGCATTGCAGTTCAAGAAAAAGAATTATCAGAAAATAATTACCATTTTCCAGTTTCATCAAGCAATGCAAGATGGGGGAAAGTGATGTTGAAGGCCTTATGCTTTCAGTACTCATTTTTAAAGGGGATAGTTCACTCAAAAATGAAAATGACCTCATCATTTACTCTCCCTCATGTTGTTTTGAACATTTATGAGTTGTTTTCTTCTGTTGAACACAAAATAAAATATTTTGAAGAATGCTAATTGCTGGAACCCATCGACTTCCTTGGTATAAAAAAAATGTATGTTATGGAAGTCAACATCCAGCATTTTTCAAAATATCTTCTTTTGTGGTCAATGGAAGAAATAAAGTAAAATAGCTTTTAAACAAGCAAATGATGACAGAATTCGAAATTTTGGATTAACTATTTCTTAAAAACATTGCTCTCTTGACAAAGGGTGAATTGAATACCCCAGGATTATTGTGTACATAAATGTTTTATATTGTACTCAATCATAATAATAATAATAATACCGTGATAATACTGTCAGTGTTTGTCCGCGTCATCACTTGTTGTTGTCACGTGCTTTCTTTGTCTTCCTCCCGCCACTGTCAATGTTAATCTGTTCCACCTGTGTTCATCCCTTGTGTCTCTTTAGCTTAATCATTCCCTCTTCTATTTATACCCTTTCATCTGTGTCCATTGTGGTCCGGTATTCTGATTCGTTTGGTTCGTTTGGGTCGTCTGCTTCTGTTCCTGTGTCGTCCTGTCTCCCCGCATCCAGTATCTGTTCCCCGTAAGTGTTCAATAAATCCGTTTTGTTATATATCTCCTTCTCCGTCTCGTTCTGTCACCATCCGCCACCAATGGCGTTACAAATACAAACTGCATTTAATTACTGTGACTCATTTCTGTAGCTACATCTATTGACCCTATTGGTCACTTTTGACCCTGAACCTAACTGTTGCATTTAAGATGCGTCGTTAAAAATAAGAGTTTAAACTTGCACACTGTTTGACTGTTTTTTAACTGATCAATGCAAATTGTCCTGTAATGCAGTCAACAATCAATATGACTAAAAACTAATTTGAATATCAACCTAGGTATGTATGAAGACTATAATAAACACAATTAGTGTTAATAAGAAGACTCTTAGTGTTATGCTATTAACTCCCTTGGAAAGGGAGTGGAAAACATCGAGTTAACAGTTAACACTTGCAGTGTTTCAACACTGTGCAAGTGTATAAATATAACTATTTCAATTGTAAATTTAACTCTATTTAGTGTGTACCTATATAAACACTGAAAAAGTGTTAATTTTCACACTTTGGGCTCTGTTTTAACGATCTAAGCCCAAAGTCTAAAGCACATGGCGCAAAAATCCACTTTTGCTATTTTAAGGATGGAAAAATACGGTTTGCGCTCTGGCACATTGTCTAACAGGGTTGTTACTATTCTCTTAATGAGTTATAGGTGTGTGTTAAGCATAACATGTATTAAACCAATCAGAGTCTCATCTCCCATTCCCTTTAAGAGTCAGTTGCGTCACGCCATGGCACATTTGCTATTTACATGGCAGACTTTGTAAGTGGAAAAACTAAATGCGAGAAAACAGTTAAACAGAACATCTGCAGCGCGAGGATAAAGAATGAGCCTCTTCAATTCGGCCTTTTTACTTTCTTTTTACTTTACTTATACTCTTTACCTCTTTATTTTCATGGAGTAAGGAAACGGTGGAAACTCATTTCACTGAAGACATTCATTAGCCTACATATTTAATTTAGTTTGTTAAGCACTAAGATTTGTTTCAACACTATTTCTAAATTCATTTCTAATTTCCAGCAAATGAATAAACAAAAATAACAAAGTGTGGTCAAAAAACTGCGTCTTATTCTTATGCCCCATATAGTGGCACATATGTCTCCAAAACCCGACAGGTGGACAAATCTAAACTTGTTTTTATTAAAACAAATATAAATATACATATAATAAATAATACTACTATTAATAATAACATTATACAAATGCAAATTGTCATGAATAAACTTAAGAAAAAGCCCCCCAAGGTGAAGAAGGCATGGAGGTAGTGGTTTTTATATTTATGTAGAAAATAATAACTTTTGTGACATTTTAATCCTTTACTTTTTTCATATGTGTAGATATTTGTGTATTGCTGTACATTCTGTGTGTATTAAGCAATGTGTAAGCGTTTTGGACCACATAGGCGCATAACTAACGTGCTCTGCACTGGACTTTAGAACAGCTTTTAGTTGGTCAATGGCGAAGTCTATTTCAGTTCCTTAAAATAGCAACGTGCCAACAATGCGCCTTAACACACCTTCTTTTTAGACCAGCATGCCCATGAATCTACAAAGTGGTGCAAAACATAAAAATTACTGTTGTGCTGGTCTGAAAATAACAAAAAATTGTGCCATACATGTCTTGCGCCTTATTGCGCCACTTGTATGATAGGGCCCTTTGAGAGTGAACTTAACACTTAAAGCTTGCTGTGTACTTTGTAGTATAACAATAAAACAAAACTTAACCTTATAATCTTCCACCTCAATAACAGCTAAATTATTTTGCACTATAACATAAACACAATATAATACACTGTACCTAATAATTACATATTATGCACATGCAAGCACATAATAGTTAAAGAAACCAATGAAACCGACTTTCCAACACAATAAAGTTGCTTCCGCAATACAGTACGATGCCTGAAAAGCGTTATATTTAGATGCTATTGTTAGTAACTTGATTCTTTCACTTATAAGCCCTCCCCAGCACCGCAAGAAAGCTACACTGAAACATTTAATAACCTGTGGAAGGCAGGCCCCAAGTTAAGTAAATAAAACCCATCTGTGCCAATAAATAATATTGCACTCCCCGTTTCTGCTCGGAAATGAATCTCCCGAAGAATATAGCTTATTTTCTGGAGCAAAAGATATTAAGATTCGTATAAATCTCAGAGGACAGATAATATCACATTGATTTTTTTTTTTCCTGCAAGGCTCTGTAATAGTACCTTTATCTTTTTTTGCCCCTGGAAGGATTTCCGTATCTCACCACTAGTGTTGCCCAGTTCAGAGCGAGACCCTGTGAATGCTATCAATCTCCCAAAGATGCAACTGCAGTAAAAGTGGAAGAAAGGGCGTTTTTTTGGGGGGGTCAGAAAGTATGAAAAAGTTAAAGTCAGAGGGCAGAAAGGGGAGTGTTGCACCTCGTAGCCCTTCCGCGGAGGACAGAAGAATGAAGCAGGGAGTCTGTCAGTCGAGGTTGACACGTGTTTGCTTTACTGATGGGCTGCTTATGTGTGAATCGCTCTAGGAGCACAAAAGAAATGGTCCCTTTCTCCAGCCTACCAGAAAATGATCTCTCAGGCCGCATTCGTTGTGTTTATGAGTGACCCGCTGAGAGACACAGGCCTGACCATCCACTGCTAGATACCGCAGGGTTCCAGGACTGCAAGATCCCCTCCTGTCCCACTGGCGACTGCAGTGGATTGGGTCATTGAAATGCTGGCTGAGTTCTCCTCTTCAAGCAGGTAGGGAGCCCAATTACCAAGCCCTGTTGAAAGCCGTTTCGGTTGCAGAAGGTGCTAGAGATTGCAGGGCTTTTAGTTTTCCTGCTTATTTCTTCAAATTTCGTTTGGGCTTGCACTCGGACTGCTTTTTTATGCATTTAAAGTTAAGGGCAGAATTCTTAGCCCTCCTGTGTAATTCTTTTTAAAAAAGCACTTTTCCAAGTGCTGTTTCACAAAGAGAAGCTTTTTTTCATCACATTCTTAAACATAATATATATATTTTTTTTTTTTTTTTTTTTTTTTTTTTTTTCTCCTTTATTTTTATGCCAAGTACAAATTACATTGTTTATACAGATTTACAGAGATTTTTTTTTTTTTTTCCCCCCTTCTTTTTTTGAAAATATATATAAACCCATTTCAACAAACCCTAAATACACTGCCTAAGGATAGTTAAAAAAAAAAAAAAAAAAAACACGCAAGATTTTTTAAAAAAATTAAAGGAAAAAATAAGTAAATAAAATAATAATAAATACATAAATAAATAGAGTGACAACAGTAATGGGTGATATGATCAGGGATAATACTGTGCTATCTTACAATGGTAGGCTAACAAGGACGAAGCTTGAGGTTCTGGACAGAGAGAGAGAAGACAAAAGGATTACAGAAAAAAGATTGCAGTTGCATACAAAACAGTCACATTAGTCCCCAGGAAGTACACTTATAGCAGAGAAATATGATAATAAGGGTTGCCAAATATATGAGAATTTGCTAGAACCTCTAATTGAATATTTAATTTTTTCCAAGTGTAGATATAACATCAGATCTTGAAGCCAGTGTGATGCTTTAGGTGGATTTAAAGATTTCCAGTGCAATAAAATTTGTCTGCGAGCCAGTAAAGATGCAAAGGCTATAATGTTTTGTTGTCTTTGAGTCAAACTCAGTTCCTCAGGTGGAATGCCAAACAAAGCAAATTCTGCACATGGCTTAAGCTGTACTTCACACACTTTAGATAATGTATCGAATATAGTTGACCAGTAAGGAGTAAGCTTGGGGCACGTCCAAAACATGTGAGACAAGTCTGCTTCGCCTGTGTGACATCTTATACAGGTCTTGTCAAAAGTAGAGTTAAAAGAGGCTATCCGTGATCTACTTAGATGTATTCGGTGTAACACTTTAAATTGTATTAAACTTAGGCGAGCGCAAGAAGTGCTACCGTTTACTCTACTTAGTGCATTGCTCCAAGATTCCTCTGAAAATGCTACTCCCAGTTCTTTTTCCCACCTAATTTTAATCTCCCCTGTACTTACAATTTTCAAGGACATAAGAATTGTATATGTTCTAGAAATAAAACCTTGTAGATAAGAGTGTGTTTCTAAAAGAGAATCAGCAGGGGACTTTGAGGGAATGCTAGGAAATGATGGGCTTTGAGCCCTCACAAAATGGCGTATCTGAAAGTAACGGAAGAGGTCAGTATGGTTCAAATTAAATTTGGAGCGGAGATCATTAAAACTTGCAAAGAGACCATCAATATAAAGGTTTCCAAATTGCACAATGCCTTTATCTTGCCAACGTTTAAATCCAAGGTCTAGTATGGCTGGGAGAAATGCATGGTTATTGCATATTGGGCTCTGAAATATAAGGGCTTGTCTTAATTTGAGATGCTGACGTAACTGAGACCATATTTTAACAGTGCAGCAGACAATTGGGTTTTTTGTGTGTTGTGTAATTTTAATGGGTAAACTAGATGTCGCCAGGGCTTGTAAGGAGGTTGCTGTACATGATCTGGATTCTGTTTCGCACCAATCGATGTCACCTGGTGAGCACATCCAATAAACTATTTTTTGAACATTAGCTGCCCAATAATATGATAAAAAATTAGGAAGAGCTAAACCTCCATCACCCTTATTTTTTTCAAGGAACTCTTTCCGGATCTTAGAAGTCTTTCCATCCCATAAAAAACTAGAGATATGTTTGTCTAATGTTTTAAAAAAGGCTTTGGATAAGAAGATAGGGAGACACTGAAATACATATAAGAGTTTTGGAAGAACTATCATTTTAACACAGTTCACCCTGCCTGTCAGGGATAGGTAAAGGATCCTCCATTTTTGAAGATCAGATTTAAGTTTACTCAATAGAGGGGTCAAATTTTTTTCATATAGTCCTTTGAAGTTTGGTGTGATAATAATACCCAAATATTTAAGCTCAGATCTTGTCATGTGGAAGGGGAACACAGAGTCTGGTATTTGCCTGGCAAGTGTATTTACAGGCATACATTCACTTTTGGAAATATTTAACTTGTACCCTGAGAAGGTTCCATAATCATCTAAGACTTTGAGAATGTCGTTGATGCATGACAAAGGATCTGAGATGTAAAGGAGTAGGTCATCAGCATATAATGAGAGCTTGTGTTCGACCCCCCACCTAACTATTCCATGAAAACCAGGTATAGACTTTAATGTTAAAGACAGTGGCTCTATTGCGATTGTAAATAAAAGGGGACTTAGTGGGCACCCCTGTCGAGTGCCCCTTGATAAAGGAAAGGTTTTAGACTTCCATTTATTAGTAATCACAGAGGCAACTGGAGAAGAGTACAACAATTGGATCCATTTGATAAAACTGGGGCCAAATCCAAACTTATTCATAGCGAAAAAAAGATAATCCCATTCAACTCGGTCGAATGCCTTTTCGGCGTCTAATGATACTACAATTTCGGGTACGTCCTGAGATGGAGGGGTGTAGAGAACATTTAAGAGACAGCGGATATTGGAAAAAATATGACGACCTTTTAGAAAACCGGTCTGATTAGCAGAGATGATATTAACTAGAGGAGACTCTAAACGAATAGCCATTAATTTTGCTAAGATTTTGACATCTGCATTTAATAAAGAAATTGGACGATATGAACTACATTTAGTTGGATCTTTTTGGGGCTTCAACAAAAGTGTAATCAGTGCTTCATTGAGAGACCTTGGTAGAGTTCCTTGAGAAAAAGAGTGTTCAAACATGTTTAGGAGAAGTGGGGATAATTTAGCAGAAAACTTCTTATAGAATTCGATGGGAAAGCCATCAGGGCCCGGGGCCTTGCCACTCTGTAATGCTGATATGGCCTCAGATATTTCATGCAACTGAAGGGGGCGGTCTAGGTCTTTTTTATGATCTAATGAAATGCTGGGAGTTTTTATTTTATTAAAAAACTCTATCAGTTTTAATGGGTCCTTAGATGCTTCAGATGAATAAAGATTAGAGTAAAAGTTTGTGAATATGTTGTTGATTTGAAGGGGGTCAGTTGTTGATTCCCCTTCATCATTCGCTATTTCAGAGATATATTGTGCTGATGATCGAGATTTAAGTTGGTGGGCTAAAAATCGACTAGCTTTGTCACCATGCTCATAAAAATAACCCCGTGAACGAAGAATAAGCTGTTCTGCATGGCTAGTTGAAATTAAATTATATTGTGTCTGGAGACCAATTTTTTTCTTATAGAGTTCTGGTGAAGGAGAAGTAGAATACTGATTATCAATTTTGGATATTTCATCAATTAAATGTAGCTTTTTTTTCCCCCTCTCTTTATTAAGAAATGCGGTATAGGATATAATGTCTCCCCTAAGCACTACTTTTAATGTTTCCCACAGCAGGGAGGGGGAAATATGTTCTGTTGAATTGAATTCTAAAAAATTGTCAATTGAGGAAGATATATGTTGACAGAATGATTCATCTGACAATAGTGAGGATTTTAATCGCCATGTGTAGCTCGTAAAGTTACTCGGAAAAGAGAGATCAAGTAGTAGAGGTGCATGATCGGATTCTACAATGGCAGAATACTCTATACCCTTTACTGAAGAGAGGAGACTTTGGTCTATGAAGAAATAATCAATTCTAGAATAACAGTGATGTACATGAGAAAAATAAGAGAAGGTCTTGCTGTGAGGGTTAAAAAAACGCCAAGGGTCTACACAGCCTGTCTGGTTCATAAAGGTTAGCACTTCATTTGCCATTTTGGAAAGGACTTGTGTTTTTGGGTTAGAGCGATCCAAATTTGGATCCATTACGCAATTGAGATCACCCCCTAGTATCAAATAATGTGAATTAAAACTTGGTAAAGCGGCTATCAATTTGCTTACAAATTTCTTATCATCCCAATTGGGGCCATAAACATTCACCAGCAAGACCTGAGTTTGAAATAGTTTCCCTGAAACTATAACGTAGCGACCTTGAGGATCAGAAATAATATTAGAAGCTGAAAACTGAACGTTTTTATTTATTATTATAGCTGTACCTCTTGCTTTAGCATTAAATTTAGAGTGGAAAATTTGCCCAACCCATGGTTTCTGCAATCTAAGATGATCTGAATTGAGTAAATGTGTCTCCTGAAGGAAAATTATGTCTGATTTAAGACGTTTAAGATGAGAGAAGATTCTTGACCTCTTTACAGGACCATTAAGACCTTTAACATTCCATGATGTGAACCTAATGAATGACTTTCCTGTCATTCCCCCTCTGTTTAAGATAGACATAATGGAACATAAACAGAAGTTAACACACAGCTAAGTGTCTCTGTATCTCTGTCATCACCCAGATAATATTTATAATAATAATAAAAAATTATAATAAATAATAAAAACAAAATATCAAGAAATAAATAAAGAAAGAGAAAAACAAACAAACAAACACAAAAAACAACGAGGCAGTAAACCAACCCTAGAACATTAGAACACCTTTTCCTATGTTTACCTTCGGAACTAAGGTAAGCTGCAGGACTCCGCAAACTTAGTTGCACTCCCAGCGACTCGATTTATAACTAAACCACTGAGTCTCCGACGAACACGCATCATACGTTTATAGATGGTACTTATAAAAAAGAAAAAAGAAGAAAGAATAATAGTAATAAAAACACCAGTAGCAAGATAGCGTTAGCAGTTTTAGGTGAAACTAACTAAAAAGTAGAAAAAATGGTCCATCTGTCCATCTTGCAGTATTATATTCCAAAGCAAAAGCAGCAGTCATATCAGTGAGTAGACCGTCCACTGTTTATATTAATAATGCCCTGTCGTGTTGAAATGTGTATTTTCACGATAAAGAAGAGAGGTGAAAAGATGATTAATGATGATAAAACTAAAATGAAGTGGACGTCCTCGTACCTTTCCAAGATATTTAGGAACGAATTGAGAACAGCAAAAGTCACTTCCCAGCAGTTGCGGGCGTGTTGATTCGCCGTTCGAAGAAGGCTTCGGCATCCGGAGCTGAATCAAAGGTGAGAGTTTCCCCGTCATATGTGAGTCGCAGACGGGCAGGGTAAAGAAGTCTGAAACGGATCCCTTTTTGATAGAGCTTCGTTTTGACATTCTTGAAAGCAGCGCGCTTCCTGCTGAGAGCTGCGCTCAGGTCGGGGTAAAATCTGATGATCTTCCCTCGGTATTGCAGCTCGTGCTTTCTGGCCCACTGCAAGGTTCGTTCCTTCTCTTGATAACGATGAAAACAGACGATGATGGGCCTTGGAGGTTGACCATCTCTGGGTTTAGGCGCAAGCGCTCGGTGTGCCCTTTCCAGTTCCGGATGTTTTTCAAACACCTGCTCTCCCAGCACGTCTTTTAGCAGTTCCGAAGTAAACTTGACCATGTCTGTTCCACTTTCGCTGTCTTCGGGAACATTTATAATCCGGAGATTTGCCCTGCGTGAACGATTTTCTAGGTCATCTAGACGATCTAACAG
>CAIGQW010054063.1:4948150-4971610 GCA_903798125.1 Danio choprae | reverse complement strand
AGTGATTAGGCCTACATTCACATCCATATACATACATCCACATTCATATATATCAGCTTGCTTACTGCTGTTTTTTACTGTTTGGCACCGTCTTGTGAATGAATAATATGTAGGTTAATGTATGTTGTATTCAACCAATTTTGTTTTTGTCAGCTTTGTCTTTCATTAAAGAATTAATTAACTATTGCACCTCAAAACAATGTTTTGTGTCTAATTTGTCCGTTTTGTGGCAAGTAGCCATGTAATAAGTGGGGTAAAGTTCATCCTGGACGGTTAAGGAAATAAAATGAGTGTCATTGGCCTGGAAACTGACCTGGAAATGAACACTTGTCCAAGCTTGTCATGTGCAGTGATCTATGAGATGGTAGTGATTTCTTGTAGTTGTATATGGTGGTGAATTATGTCGGTAGCCCTGTGCCACTGTGGCCTGTATAACTGCAGGACTGGAGAAGGTGATAGGGTTTGGTAGGTAGTTTAGTGTGTGAGATGTGTGACTGACATTACCTTTGCTAATAATGAGCCTCTGGTGACATGTTGCTCCATGCCATCCAATACCAATGAGTGATACCCACTTTACATCACCCACACCTTTGGGACATGTACAGATGTACCATATGGGCTTATGTAATACCTTGAAGTGTCCTTGTCAGTCCTGGGTGTGCACCTTGCCATCCACAATATAAATTCAGATTTACTAACAGTTTGTTCTAGAGGGGAAAGCTGTATATGATTTCTATATGTAATTATGATTTATAATTTTGTGATTTATTTTATTCTGTTTTATCATTTATTTTATACTATTATACTATTTTCTGTAATTATATGATATTGTTTTTTATTTTGTTTTGTTTTATTTTGTTTTCTATTCTATTCTATTCTATTCTATTCTATTCTATTCTATTCTATTCTATGAGTTTACATTCCTGACACAACACCTATGGTAGGTGGAATTTAAATGTATGCAATGTGGTTTAAAAGGTTTGCAGAAGTCAGTTTACTGGTATTACTGGCATTGCTAATATATTGTGTTGGTCATTATGAAAATTAGCAGCTGCATCTCCATTCTTTAATTTTTTTAATTGTGAGTAGAAACATTGCAGATGTGCAAATTTTCCATATACGTTGGTGCTTTTGCAGAATTGCAGGCTGACACTTTTATTTATCTATTTATTTATTTATTTGTTTATTTATTTATTTATATATTTATTTATTTATTTTTCAAGAAATCCATGAGGAAAGCACTGAATACTTTATTTACCCTTTTTCTATTTCTTTATCTACCTACGATTTCTATGAGGCAGTCTCTGAACACAAAAAGAAAAAGGAAAAAAAAAAGTAGCTTCTTAAAGTGAGTGTGAGTGTGAGTGTGAGTGTGAGTGTGAGTGTGTGTGTGTGTGTGTGTGTGTGTGTGTGTGTGTGTGATGAATGCAAATCCTCTGCGATAGATTAAGTTTTCCTATTAGTCAATTGAAGAAAAAAAAAAAAGAATGGCTGTGAATACTGGCCATTCAACCACAGAATGGTAGTTTAATAATAAATAATTCCACTGAAATTTAGAATAATATGGTCCCTGAGTTGCTTTGTTGTGTAACATTAAATACATTCACTTATCCAATAATACATTTCACAAAATAAAGTGTTCTGTGGACATACATATTTACACAGTCATCTCCATCTCCTGGGAAGGTTACTGTCTGTCTTTCTTCCATCCTTCCTTCAAAATTTTGTTTAACCACACTGAAGTTTATTTGGTAATTGAACCGAAACCCATCTTTTGATTAGTCTCGATTTTCTTGTTTGGTGTGTATCAAGGTTTGAATGGCAGAATTCAAGTGAACCACACTAACTGAGCAAACAGGGTTCATTTTAATCTAACTAAAACAGGCAAGTGTGAACACTCATGTGTGAAACAGGCAAGTGTGAACACTCATATAATCGTTCAAGAACAAAACAATAGTTGCAATAGTTCACCTGTTGCTTTTTTGTTGAGCTGTTTTATTGGCAGAACAAAGTTACTGGTAAAAGAAAAACAAAAAGTGTCTAAAATGTAAATTACTCAATAATACTTTCTTGTTTCGTTAACTGTTATTGTTTTTATTGCAGAAACAAATTTTATTATGGTTTTATTAGTATTGTTTATATATCTATTTATTATTTTGTAGTATTTTATATAGTTTATATATTATATATAGTATTATAGAACTTATTTTTATTGTTAATATAATATAATATAATATAATATAATATAATATAATATAATATAATATAATATAATATAATATAACATAATATAATATAATATAATATACTATATTATAATATAATATAATATAATATACTAGTTTATATATAAAAACTTTAAATGTTAAAACATAATAGTTACTAGTTAATTAGGTAAAGTTATTAGTAACTAATAAAGTTACTAATAAAGTTATGGTTATTTCCAAATTTTCTTGTAATATAATAATGTGCACCTTTTGTAAAGCTGCTTTTCACAATAATTATTGGGAAAAGTGCTTTACAAATAAGCTTGAATTGAATTAAATATATATTTTTTGTACACACAGTAATGCCGTCCCTCTTTTACTCTACTAAAAATGGCCAAGTGGTTTTTGTTAATTCCCGATGAGACATTTTTGAATTAGTAACGTAAGCTTGAACACATTTCGCTTTTTAAAGTAGCGGCGGCATATCCTGAATCTGCGGCGTATGAAAGTAACTCCACAAACAAGATGATCTCTTCGGCACTCTTTGCTTTTGCTTGCTTTATTTACCTGCTCGTTGAACTGTTTAAAACCATTTAAAAGCAATATCGCTCGCAAGAGTGCACCGTTAACAGAATACTTACAACGAGATAAATGTAACAGGGGAGCTAATTTGATTGTAGTAAGTCTGTGAAAAAAGAACAAAGTAATATCTTGCTCATAATACCATTTCAGGTAAATATAACTATTTTTAAAAAAAGCATGTTTAGACATCTTTGCTGAAAAACAAATAGTGTTGCAGTTGATACAGTATTGTTTAGTTTCAGTGTTGCTCTGTTGCATAAGCCTTTTTTTTTTTGGTTGATTATTGTTGGTTCACATTCAGCAGACCTCACCTGAGGCAAAGAATAATTGGTCGGACTGTGGAGAAATGCTTCTCTGACTCACTGGGGTGTTTCCTGTGAGGACCCCTTTTGGCCCAAGCAATAGCTCTGGATCACCACGAGGGGATTTGTGCATGATTTATAGCAAACAGTAGTGTACAGCTGTGCTGAGGCGGTTGTGTTTACAGACGGAAGGGAAAACAGACCACGGGGAGATTGTTTTGAATCTGTTTTGGGTCATCTTTCTTTCGCAAATTGCTATCTCTATTTTCATTGCGATGATTAAGGAGGGAGGTCCGGTGATGCTTGACTTGGCCAAATAGCTGCTGCATTGATTCCAATTACGGCCTATTCAGAAGAAAATATGAGCTTTAAGCGGGCTTTTGGTTGAATTTTCCGACTTCTCCTCCTTTTCCTGCTCTACGCAGCACAAGCGGATTATGATAAAATAGGTCAAGTTGAAAGAAATGACTGCCCAACAGCTGTTTAGGTTCATGTAGTTCATTAATCCAATACTTGACTAGGCAGCCTATTACAGAACAGTGAATTGAATTAAGTGCTGTTTGGTGTTCTTTAAAAGAGAATGGTGACCGGAAAGAGTCGAGTAGAGTTCAATAAACACACAACACACATTTACCTTATGTCACACAAAAAAGCTCCAGTTGTTCCACAGAAATTTAGACAGGGAAGTAATTATGAAGCACAATAGAGAAGTTTGTGTACAAAAATTGTCATGTATTGCAATTAATGAACAGTACAACATGCTAATGCTTAAACTACAGTAGTCAATATATGAAGTGACAATGAAAATTGTCCTAAGACAAGAATCAGTGTTGTTTATGGACACCTTTGATGAAAGGTTTTAAAACCACTTCAAATGTTGACTACTGTAGATAAAGTTTTTTATTTATTTATTAACTAATGTTTGATGACAAACTTTAATGTTGTCTTGAAAAAAAACTGCATGAATTAGCATATTGCTAGCATGATTTAACATGTTGCTAATCTGTTTCTACTGTAGAATGTTAGTATATTGTTAGCATACATTAGCTTTTTTCTGTCGAAAAAGTGTGAATTAGAATGTGTCAAGCAAGAATTAGCATGTTTCTGGCATGAATTAGCATGTTGTTAATACGGCTAACATGTTTTAGCGTGTTGATATCATAAATTAGTATGTTTCTAGCAAAGATTTGCAAGAATTAGCATGGTGCTAGATAACTTAAGCATGTTGTTACAATGAATTAACATGTTAGCAATTATGCTTCATTTGCATATTGTGTTGTTTGTTTGTTTTGGTAGATGACTTTTTTGGTTGTTTTATAATTGTTTTAATCTGTACTTTATGTGAAATAATTAGGACATGTTGGTTTTATGCACATTAACTGTTTATATGCAAAGCCTTGTTTTTCTCCTGGTAACATCTTGTAAAGATGAATTAGCAATTAATGAACTGTACAACATTGGAATGCTTAAACTAGATAAAGTTTCATATTTTTTTGTAGTTTGATGACAAGCTTTGATTTTGGCTTTTAAAAAGCACATGAACTAGCATGAATGTTGTTAACAAAAATAACACATGATTTATTATTGCACTCAAATAAATAAAATAAAAGTCCTGAGGATATCACCATGACAACTCTAAAGCAGTCAGAAACAATTTTCCGGCCTTACGAGACACCTTGACACTTTATTTTTAATGTGACAGCTTTAATTCTGGAAAATTATTCTGAGGCAAGCAAGCCATCCTGATGTTCCAACAGTCAACCCTGATTGAACTGTCTGTCACAATCTGTGGAACGTTACAGCTGCGAGTAAACGCACTAAAAATGCCAAAAAGTGGATATTTTGTATGAACCAAAATGGCAAAAGATGAAGCAAAATTAGCACCTACAAATTTGAATCCTTTCAGCATTTAAGAATTTTGGTTCAAGTTCAAATGAATAGTGTGTTTTGTTTTTTTAAAGCTGCTGTTCAGTTGCAAAGATGCCAGTGGTAATGAAAATTTTTCATTTATTTCTCATATATTCATGCTTGTGTTGTTTTTTTGCAAACTCATTCCAGTTACTTTGTTCTTCAGTAATGGTTTGTTGTGACCACAGCTGTTAAACCACAGTAATGCCGGCTTGAGAAAACATTATTTGTTGGTCAGTTACCATAATCACTATGTTCACTATGTACTGTCAAGATAAACAACATGTCAAACATGTCAGAGTTCTTACTAAACAAATCATAATTCAATTAATCCTTATCTTCAATTCATCTTTATTTCTATAGCACTTTTACAATGTAGATTGTGTCAAAGCAGCTTAACATAGATGACGTTCTAGTAAATTGAAACTGCTTTAGTCCAGTTTTCATAGATGAAGTTCAGTTTAGTTTAGTGTAATGCAAATGTCACTACTGAAAGCCAAAACACTGAAGAGCAAACCCAACAATGCGCAGCGATTTCATCAAAAGACAGAACTAGAGACTAACATGTCTCTAACTAGAGACATCTATCAAAGTGTGTTTTATCAAAGTGTCATGTTTTGTACTGACTGTCTTATTGTCATGAAACTAAATAAAATAAAATTGTATCCATCTTTAATTGTGCTATACTTTACAATTCTGTACAAATAGCAGCACAAACCACTCTTGCCTGGGTGGTAGTTCAGTGCTTTCCACATCCGGTGTGAAAGCTGATTCAGTACATGCAGTGACTGTGGCTGGAGAGGGAAACCAGTGTACTGAACACAGCATAGCCTTAATTTCAGCTCATATTTTGGCTGTTTTTCTCTTTCGTGCATCCCTACTACACAATTATTTATAGAAACTGCCTCTTTTTGATCATGATGCAGCAGGCGCTACAAGCGGCCCTATTGCATTGCACCACTCAAAAAAGTTGATCTGTTTATCTGAAAATTCTGAATCTAGAGTTCTTCTGTGAAATCATGTACTGCAACCTTCCAGAAGCACCTCTTATATGGCAACAATTTTAAGGCGGCTTTCATTGTCATTAATGCTTGGATGAGATGTGTATGGCTGTGAAGATTTTTTAAACACATTTCTAAACATAATAGTTTTAATAACAAATTTTTAATAACGGATTTCTTTTATCTTTGCCATGATGACAGTACATAATATTTTACTAGATGTTTTTCAAGACACTAGTATTCAGCTTAAAGTGCAATTTCAAGGCATAACTGGGTTAATTAAGTTAGTTAGGCAAGTTAGAATAATTAGGCAAGTCATTGTATAAGTGTTTTTTTATTTATTTATTTAAACTGCTTTTATTCTTGCCAAAATAAAACAAATAAGACTTTCTGCAGAAGAAAAAAAATATTATAAGAAATACTGTGAAAACTTCCTTGCTCTATTAAACATAATTTGGAAAATATATTTTTAAAAAATCACAAGAAGGCTAATAATTTTGACTTCAACTTTATGCGTATATATGTATCAGCAACCATAGTCATGAGTTTTGGAATGACAAAAGAGGGGGAAAAAAGTTGCGTAACAATTGTTAGTGAAAATGGTGGGATTTTTTTTATGGACCTTTTATAAAATATCAAAAGTTTTGCTCAAATCTGTAATGCATAGTAGGCTACTTATAGTCTTCTCCACTGAGCTATTGACTCAACAACTGTGAGCAAATTGTGACTTGGGTCATTGAAAATAACAGGGTTGAAAGAACGATTTGTTCTCTGATTTCTACCTGTAGTTCAATTCACTAACTCATTGAGCTTTTTGGAGCAATTCTTTCTTTACCCCTCGCTGGAGGGGAAGATTAAATGTGGGTAATGGTTTTATTCATCAACGTTTTAACTGCTATGGTCAGTATGAACTATTTATGATTCTATCTATCTTATCTTATCTTATCTTATCTTATCTATCTATCTATCTATCTATCTATCTATCTATCTATCTATCTATTGATCCTTCTATCCATTCATCCATCCATTCATCCATATATCCATTTATCTATCTATCTATGGTCCATCCATCCATCCATCCATCCATCCATCCCCATCTATCTCCATCTATCTGGCTGGGTGGCTGGCTTAATTATTTGAGAGTTGCTTTTTTTCCTCCTCAGTTGATTGTTCTCTCTCCAGGACATTACGTCCAAGCTTGTGCCGTGGCTACGTTAAAAGGGCTGATTCCGCTGCTAAGCTGTTTGTATGAAGTATCCTGGGATGAGACGGGAGGATTGGGAGTTAGCAAAGCAGCTTAATTAGATGGGATCTGTTTGTGTGAGGCGGAATCTGTCAATGTGTGTTTGTCTTGTAGGGCCAGTCCTGACTTAGAAAGAGGCACGACAAAGGAGGTGGACAGCTGTCAGAGGCTTTAATGAGGAAAAAGAGCCATATCAAAGATCAGCTCAGCAGCCCGGCTACAGGGCTTTTCATTATTACCACCCAATATGGGCTAAAGGTTGCTTAACTTTGTTTGTGTGTATGTGTGTGTATGTGAGACGTTATTTCACAGAACCCTCCAGCACTACAGTCATGCAGTTTAATCACATTAATCGGCCATGTATCAAATCATGACTCTTATTCAAAAGGCAATAGAATAGTGTTCATATATTCATACTTATATTCATACTGCTTAAAAAATATATACAGAAGTGTGATGCTCAAAGTCATTTCCAGCACTTAAATTACAAATAAGCAAGACTGATCTTGCATTATGAAATATTTGCTTCATTTTTTAAACAGCATTTTTGAGATTTTGTAGAGAGTTTGGCAGATTATTTTGCTTGTTTTAAGGAAAAACTCACTCAATTGTGACTTATTATTTCTGAAAACAAAAGAATATTTTTTGTTTGTCTAGAAAATACTTCTTGATTTATGAATATTTAGGTATTTAAACTAGAAACGAGACAAAAAAGCATTTTTTTTTTGCAGTGTAGGGGTGTTAATTTACTCATAGGTGTATTTTAACTTGCTTGGTTGCAATTTGAATTTTTAGCATTGTTTATATTTTTTAAAAAGCCGACATTGGAATCATTATTAAGTGTCAAGAGATGACATTTGTCTGGTTAATACTGTATGTTTGTCATAATTTTAGTTTGAGCCATACCGAACAAATTTGGGGGTCAAATATTTTTAATGTTTTAAAAGTAAGTGCCCTACATTTAGCAAATTATAAAGTTCGTTATTTTTATTCATATAATTTATAGTAGCAGATTTTGTTTCCCCCATATTCAGTGATCTTCACATCATATTCAATTGCCACAGCCATATCACCCTGCAGCCCAAGACCGGTTACTCACTGAAGCTAAGCAGGGTTGAGACTGGGCAGTACCTGGATGGGAGACCACATGGGAAAACTAGGTTGCTGTTAAAAGTGGTATTAGTGAGACCAGCAGGGGGCACTCAGCCTGCGGTCTTTGTGGGTCCTAATACCCCAATATAGTGAAGGAGACGCTATACTGTCAGTGAGCGCTGTCTTTCGGATGAGATGTTAAAACAAGGTCCTGACTCTGGAGGGCCCTGATCATTAAAAAACCCATGGCACCTACTAAGAGTAACCCCGGTGTCCTGGCCAAATTCCCGCCTTTACCCATCATGGTCTCCCCATCCACCGAATTGGCTGTATCTCTGTTTCTCCACTCCACCAATAGCACACTGGCACCAGTGTCCTGTGGCTGCCTTTGCATCATCTGCACACTGGTGGTGGTGTGGAGAGACCACAACACCCCCCCCCCCCCCCCTTGTTTGTGAAGCGCTTTGGGTATATAGCCATACATGATAAATGCGCTATATAAATACACATTACATTCTCTAGTTAAGGGTTGTGAAAATGTTATAATTCTTTCATTCAGAATGGAAAGCGTTTTATTTTCTCATTGTATTTATAGATCAATACTGACAAACAATTTTTTAATCAAACCTATGTGGTAAATAAGTTTGATTTTAAAAGTAATCAAAAACTACTCTCACTATTTGTTAAATTGTGCAACCTAATAGATTGCTCTACTAAAATCAAATGTCATCCTGTAAACATATAATCTCCAAGACTCTTTTTGTTGACATTTTTTTGTGTATATAAACCATGCATGTAATACATCCTTAATCGGCTCTGGTTTTGCTGCTTACTTGTGTTTAGATATCATACGCCATATGTCATTGTTTTGTATTTATGTGAATGTGTGTATGTGTCTTGTATTTATGTGTGCGTCTTTCATACAACAGGATTGTAGCGACAGAGGTCACCTAATATTTAAACCTTTGGAGTGGATTTCGTCCATATCCAGTCTTGCTTTATCTCGTGTTTGCACAGCTTTTGTAAAAAGGCTTTAAGGCTGAACTGTGGCCACAGGACAGATTAATCTTAAGTATTGTGCCGCCACACTCATTTTGACAGCCAAATTAGAAAAATGCCTTTTCACACTTATTTGTTTATATCTAGGCATCACCCCTATCAACCTTTGGTTCCGGAGCTGCATGGAAATCACAGAAGCCGTTGTTCATGCCAATATTTCATCATTTTGTATGCGCATAAAATGCCTATGTTCTACTTTTTTTTGTTAACTTCTGATGCTTAAAAAGATCCCGTAAAGTGCTTTGAAATGTTCATTTTTTTCAATGTTTGATGTAATTTGACCTAAAACATGAAGACAGGGTAGGGCAGAGTATCTCCTTCGCCTAAAAAACAACAACAACAACAACAACAACAAAAAACAGTCAAGAGCATTTTGTTTTTATCACATCTCTGCCATTGAGAGTGGTTGAGCTCAGGATCATATAGTAATAGCGTCTTGGAAGGGCGTGGGTCAGATACTGAAGAGCATTTGATTGGTCAGAAAATGTGATTTGGTGATGATGATGATGATGATGAAGAAAGCCTTTATTTGTCACATACACTGTTACATGCGGTGAAATTTGACCCCTCCGACCATACACAAACATGATTGGATTGGATTTTAATTGGATTTAAATTGAAGTATGAGGTGAAGTAAATAATGTTGTTCTTCCTTTTAGGTGCAAGTAAAACTGCAAGCTTTGGATGTTTATATCTTCCTAATGTGAATTTTGTCACTGATTTGTAGCAAGGTTATTTTAGTAAACAAAAGCTTTTTAAGACTAAAACAATTGATCATTTTTGTTAATATAAAATAAAAAATCACAATAAATGAAAACCTAAAACTAAATAAAACTAACAACAGTCACTGAAAAACGAACTAAAATAAAACTCTAATGATCAAAAATAAATAATTATCAAATAATAAGCACTCATTCTGTGGTGGAAAATCTGACCTGCAGCTGTTCAGAAAAAGACCTGTAGATGTGCTTTTACAGCCAAATACATCAGTAAATACAGCATGATTATATACAAAAACATCTTTTTTTTCATAAAACTTGTTCTAACTTTTTCTTAAGAAATTAGATCTCTTGGATCTTTAACATGAAGACGATTCTCTTTTACTTTTATTCATTTCATTTGTATAGTTTTGGGTTCAGTGTTTATATTCCTAACAGATTTGCACAAAAGTTAATGAAAGTTGATCAAACCTAAAACTTTGCTCTGGTCTACACTGGATGTGTTGTGTGAACTCTGCTAAACTGCTAAAACTGAACCTTTTTTCTTTTTTTTTTTTTTACAAAATAAAAACTAAACTAACAAAACCATTTCTGAAAAAAAACTAAAACGAAATACAGCTTATATAAAAAATAGTACTGAAATAAAAACTGATTTAAAATGCAAAACTAGTATAACCCTGTTTTGAAGCATACTAGCTTATAGATGTCCTTAAAATTAGCATACTGGTGCTAACTTCTAAAAAAAAAAACTTTATTTCGATTTCACAGGGACTTTAAAGTTTATGCTTCATTCCACTCATTAAATCAAACACCAAATTGCACAGAGATTGCAAAGAAATAGCCCTTCAAACAGTCTTCTGAAGTGGCAGGCCTCAACATGTCCCTCACTTTAAAAAAAGACAAAACTTTCCCCGAGCCTTTTTGATGCCGCCCTCATGCATAATTGAAGTGGCTTCCCCGTATCGCGGGACAACATCAGAAGAGCTTTAGCATGATTACGGCGAGCAGGCAGTCTTTTGTTCCAAGCCCGTACATGAGGGTGGAGATGCCAGGACCTCGACACAGATGTTCACGCATAAGGGTACTAAATACAGCAGACAAAAACAGATGGACCCAGCTTGCAGCTTGCTCAGCACCACTGCTACAAGAACGTAGCTTAATATTTATACCCGGAGTGTGAGAACATTTTCTGAGTTGACAGCAAAAGCTTTTAAGATCGTGCGAAGAGAACGATGCTTGCAACTTAGCAGATGCTTTACTTCTGAGTGAATTACACTGTAATAATTGTAGGGACATTCCCTTGGGAGTTACTTCGGGTTAAAAGACTTGTTGGAGAAGACAATGGGATTCTAGTTAATCTCCAGATGATGAGTCAGGCATTCTTGGAATTTAACCTGTAAGCCTCTGAATGAACAGGTTAAGTCTTATGCTCTGAGGGAGAATTTGGTAACTACTTTCTGTTGTGGTCTGAAATCAAGTTCTGGCATAACAATCAAATTCATAGTTTTTCTCCTCAGTTTTTAATGTTGGCCTAGTTACTGAATTTGCCTTTGTAGGACAGCAGAACCACCGACGTAAAGATGTGCTTGCCTGTTTGCTTGCATGTGGACATTTAGTTTTTTGCACATTTTTTAGATGTGACAAAATTGTCATTTCATGTCAGAGTGTAAAATTAACACCCACCCGACTCTATTTGCTTATGAAACTGGCTTTTGGCAGGTAATACTCTTTAGTGGGCAGTAACTTTTAAGAAAATCGGTTTCGAAATTCTGTAAAAAAATAAAAAAAGTGTAAGTAGCTGCATGTTTCAAATCAAACGTATTAACTAAAAATGTACTGTCAGAATTTTACTTCAGATGCCTATACTGTAGACTTGTATACACCTGATATTAAGATGCAATTTGGTTGAACGGCTGTAGAGGAAACAACGGAGACACCTTCCCATTTACACCTGTTTTTATTTATGTATTCATTTTGTACAGAATTGAATACTTATGATTTGGACCTTTCAATCTAACTGTAACCTTTGAATGCTTAAAGGGTTAGTTGACCCAAAAATGAAAATTCTGTTATTATTTACTCACCCTCATGTTGTTCCAATCCCCTGAGAAGTTTGTTCATCTTCGGAACACAATTTAAGATATTTTAGATGAAATTCAAGAGCTCTCTGACCCTCAATAGACAGCAATAGTTCTGACACATTCGAAGTCCAGGAAAGGAACCAAAACATTCCATGTGACTTCAATAGTCCATCTGTAATCCTACGAAGCTCCAAAAAATCAGAAAAAACTATTTTGTTTGCCAATTGTTTAATGATAAACATGGTATAGTCCTCTTTGCTGGCCGGGCTTATCCTAAATAATGGTCTACTACGATGGGACCATCATCAAGGATGCCCAAGAGACACAAGAAAAGAGAAAGCAGATGGATGGATGAGGGAGAGTTGCCCATATAGAGATAGGCGAGGCAAACATATTTGATTGCTAATTATTGTTAAGTTGTTTTGTGATACTTATTTGATGTTGTGCAAAGAAATGCTAAAAAATATTCTTTAATCTTCAATAGTATGTCCCTGTGAATATCATTAGTGTGAAAAGGAACAAACATTTTTGTTTTGTTCGCCAGTTGTCTACTGCATCAGATTAGTGTGTGCTTTTTTTGCAGGCAATATGTGCGTGCTGTGCTGCTGACTCAAATATGTAATTTTCTATAATTTGAATGTCTCGGGACTGTTGCTCTCAGATTTCATCTAAAATATCTTGATTTGTGTTTCGAAGATGAATGAAGGGCTCGGGATTGGAATGACATGAGGGTAAGTAATTAATAACAGAATTAAAATTTTTAGGTGAACTAATCCAAATGGGGGGGGGGAGGCCATGATGGGTAAAGGCGGGAATTGTAAACTTGTGACACAGTGACCGACTCTACTCCTAGCTTTTTTGGCATTGCATATATCCCTCATTTGCCGTGACTCTCCAACAGTATATTTCTCCTTCATCCCTTACTTCCCCACCAATGAACCAATGGTTCATTCATTCATTCATTCATTTTCATTTCGGCTTAGTCCCTTTATTAATCTGGGGTCGCCACAGCGGAATGAACCGCCAACTTATCCAGCATATGTTTTACACAGCGGATGCCCTTCCAGCTGCAACCCATCTCTGGGAAACATCCATACACTCTCGATCACACACATACACTACGGACAATTTAGCTTACCCAATTCACCTGTACTGTATGTCTTTGGACTTGTGGGGGAAACCGGAGCACCCGGAGGAAACCCACGCCAACACAGGGAGAACATGCAAACTCCACACAGAAACGCCAACTGGCGAGGCTCGAACCAGCGACCAGCGACCTTCTTGCTGTGAGGCGAACGTGCTACCCACTGCGCCACTGTGAGGCCCAATGGTTCATGTTATCTTTAATGATAAACATGGTATAGTGCCCTTTGATGGCCGGGATATTATAAATATTGGTCCACTAAGAGGGGAACATCATCAAGTGACGCACGGTAAGATAAACAGATGGATGGATGAGGGAGAGAAGAAAAAAAAGTGAATATTATTGGTCCAGTTTCCCAAACAAAATGCAAATTGGTCCTCACCTGGCTGTGAAATCCTCACTTAGGATTCCTGGCAGCTGGACTGGATTCCCCTGTTTGAATAGTCTTATATTCCCCGTTCTCCTGATGGCCAACTCCTTTGGCTTTTGGGTGCCCTGTTCACTCTGTGTTCCTCTCCATCATGGTGAAAGACAGCATGATCCTTTATTAATTAGGTCATTGAGCATAGTAGACCTTTTTAGTGTCTTTTTGAACATGCTCAATCACATGAGCATGTACAATACGAAACCAATCTAGTTGAATGTGTTTTCAATAGTTTATGCAAGATGGTCGAAAGTGTACAAGTTGTACATTTTAGACCCTGTCTGACCCTATTTGATGTGGTCCACTTAAAAAAGGCATCATAATACTAGGCATAAACAGGGCATGACTCTGTGAGGCAAATTGCATAAATATTCTTCAGATTAAACATAAATAATCAATCAGGACCTTTTCATTCAACAGTTTCAGAAAGAGACAGAGAATAGCTCAGCTTGTGTATGGCGCTGTGAGGTTCAAAAGCAATGTCATGACCTATATTTTGCAGTTTGTGTGTGTGTGTTGTTGTTAAGGACATTAATTAGTAATAATGAGTTGATTTAATTAGTGCACAGAGTTGCTAAAAATGCAGCATTATGAATGCTGCATGGTCACAACACACTTTTAACAGTGTCCTGGCTGTTTGTTTACATGACAAAGGCATTTTGTGGGCCTAAAAGCATGATTTTGCAAGATTTTGAAATGGATACAATTATTATTTCCATGTTAATTACAGAAGCATCATTTTGGTGACACTGTGTTCAGTGTATAGGTGTGCACAAGTACTTGATAACCAAAACAATAACTGCAGACTACTGCAGTTTCATATGTTCACATTCACATGTTGTTTCTTTACCGAGAGACATTATAAGCTGCTGGCCTTGCATGCATAATACAGAGTTTTAAGTTGTATTGCAGTTCCATGTGAGGTATTGTTTTGACAGTGCTGTCATCTCTATGTAAATTCATTTTAAAAATGCAAAGTAGAATGTTTTCTCTTTTTAATAGATTGTTGGGGATGCTTGGTTGAATGACAAAAGAATCTAGTTTATTTATTTATGATTTTATTATTATTTATGTTTTAGTTTATTGAAAATGTAGTGCATTTATAGTTTACAGATTGTATTTTTTTTCCCCCCAACATTACTTTAAACGAATGCAAGAAGGAAGTAGAATTGTGATTATTACTGGCAGGCCTTGGCAAGTATAATTCCTGAATTCCACATTGAGTGTGACAGAGTTCAAGTTTATTTTTTGCAGTCCTGTCTACTGAATTAACCTGCAATCATGTTATTATTTTTTGGGTTCTCGGGAGCTTCTTAAAAGCATTTCCCAGGCAGTTTGTATCCGTTAATTACATATGTAAGGTTCTTGACTTTGTTTACCACATAATTACCTCATTTATCTTTTTTTTTTCTTAAGTTTTCTATGTTGGGCTTATGCAGAGTTCAAGACCTTACTTTTCTTTTCTTTTCAAAAAAATTTTTAAGAGTGTTTTAGACTGATTCATTAATCATTATTTTCATGAATTGTGTACATTCATTTATTCATTTTCCTTCGGCTTAGTCCCTTTATTTGTCAGAGGTCGCCACAGCGGAATAAACCACCAACTTATCCAGCATATGTTTTACACAGCGGATGCCCTTCCAGCTGCAACCCATTACTGGGAAACACCCATACACACTCATTCACACACACACTATGGCCAATTTTTAGTTTTTTCAATTCACTTATACCGCATGTCTTTGGACTGAGGGAAACCGGACCACCTGGATGAAACTCCACACAGAAATGCCAACTGGCCAGCCAGGACTCGAACCAGCGACCTTCTTGCTATGAGCAGACAATGCTAACCACTAAGCCACAGTGTCACCCAATTGTGTACACGTGTTTGCTAAATTATTAATATGCAATATTATGTTTGTGCAAATACATTAGTTTAGTCACTACTAAAGCCAAATCTGGAGCTTATATAACAAAATAACTCATAATAATGGTCTAAAAATTAGTACACCCAAATTTATATGTTAGCAAAAAAGTATTAAATACAATTCTTTAAAAAAAAAAGGAAAAATCAAGAGAAACAGTTTGTAATTTGTATGCAATATTTTGCTTGAATTAATTGTATTATCTTTCTAATTCTAAACAAAATTTTGTTGGCTAAAATTAATTTTAATAAATCTGTCTGTTTAATAAAACTGTTCGGTTCAAATGCACCAAAATATGTTAGCTATTTTCACTGAGAAATGGATAAAAATATTCAGTTGTATACTCAATTATGCTGAGCACTAAATTAAGATGATTCCTTGGATTTACAAATTTTTGTAAGTAAAGTGGTTGTAAACAATGTATTTTGGCTGAATTTAAACAAACAAATTAAGCTGAACATTATTAAATTTAATTTTGTTTGTTTAAATTCAGGGCGGCGTGGTGGCACAGTGGGTAGCGATGTCGCCTCACAGCAAGAAGGTCGCTGGTTCGAGCCTCGTCTGGACCAGATGGAATTTCTGTGTGGAGTTTGCATGTTCTCCCCGCGTTCACATGGGTTTCCTCTGGGTGCTCCGGTTTCCCACTGGTGAATTGTGTAAACTAAATTGTCAGTAGTGTATCTGTGTCTATGGGTGTTTCCCAGTGATGTGTTGCGGCTGGAAGGGCATCCGCTGCGTAAAACATATGCTGGATAAGTTGGCGGTTCACTGTGGCGACCCCAGATTAATAAAGGGACTAAGCTGAAAAGAAAATGAGTGAATGAATGTTTAAAAAATTAAGGATGACACGGTGGCTCAGTGGTTGGCACTGTTGCCTCACAGCAAGAAGGTCACTGGTTTGAGTCCCGGCTGGGCCAGTTGGCATTTCTGTGTGGAGTTTGCATGTTCTCCCTGTGTTCCTCCGGGTGCTCCGGTTTCCCCCACAGTCCAAAGACATGCGCTACAGGTGAATTAAATAAATTAAATTGGCCGTAGTGTATGTGTGTGAATGAGTGTGTATGGATATTTCCCAGTACTGGCTTGCAGCTGGAAGGGTATCCACTGTGTAAAACATATGCTGGATAAGTTGGCGGTTCATTCCGCTGTGGCGACCCCTGATAAATAAAGGAACTAAGCCGAAGGAAAATGAATGAATAAATGAATGTTTAAATTCAACACATAAAAATTGTTTGCAACAATTGTGCAGACATCATTTTGTTCAGTGTATATACTATTATTAGTAGTAATTTGTTTTATTATTATTTTTTTATTTAAACAACTACTGACCTAATGCAATTTGTATATGAAACTTTTCAAAAGAGCAAGGACAAAAGATTTTAAATGGACTCACTTCAAGCACAAAAATGAATTAAAAGCACCAAAATTATACAAATAAAGGTGACTATGCCTGCTTTTGTTATTTATTTTATTTATTTTTTGGTGTTGTTTCATCGATCATGTCAGGAAATGAAATGCCAGTTCTAATATTATGTCTGAAAAACAGCATAACTTTTCTAACACTTTTTTAGAGGACAAACTGAACCAATGCTGTTATTAAAAAAGACAATGTGCTATAATAACGCATTTACTAAAGCATTTTCTAAAGCAACAATTCTACAATTCAACTTTTAAGCTGAATTGTGTTTCACAGCACTCAATTGTCATATTTTTAATAAGAATATACACAAAGAGAAGCGCTTGATTTTTCACATGAAACACTTGGTGGTTTCTGCCCCTACCGTTCATGTCCCGTCTGTCTCACAGTCAGTCACAGGATGGGGGATTTTAAGCAGTGACAGTTGAAGTGTTTTTTTGCGAGGGTTTAACTTCCCTGTCTTTTTACCTATTCTATGAGGCCAGAAGCAAAGGTAAAGCTGTCACAGCCGGGCCGTTAATCTCCCATTCACACCCCTTATCACTATGACAGAGACAGAGATGTGATAGACTGCTCCACAAGCAAAGGAAATCCTTTTGACAAAACTGCTAGTGCTGTTTATCCGTGTGCCCGACTCCTCGTCAAAGTGCTTCTTTCCTCGGCTACGACCAGAATGCACAAGCACAGAATGGAGCTCAGCCTCCTACATCCCAGTCGGGCACAAGGAAGTGCATTGTCAGTTTCAAAAGCACTAACTGATAGAGGGGAAAAAAAAAAAAGCGTAATAATTTTTTTTAAGGTTTTGGGGGAGATCTCATACATGTGTTTAATGGTTGAAAGGACACCGGGTGGGGTAGAAAGACTTTTTTCTCTTTTACGTTGTGTTTGGGGGGTTTCTTTTTTTTGCCTATATTTTCAAGACTGTCTAGAGGCCTGACAGGAAAGTGAAGAGGAATCCAGATATGGTTCAAGCCAAATTCAAGCCCGAATCCCTGAGAGCCAACAGCTTTTATACAAATGTGTACAGATGTACTATACCATGCTGAAAATGGTACTTTGGAAATAAAAATCTGTGATTTTTTTTAGCTGCCATTTTTCTCTCAATAACAACATCTATAAAAATGTAGTCAATGTTTAATAATATCATTATCAGTTTTCTTCAGACTTAAACTATGTTCACACAACCATGATGTAGCCAAAAACTGTATGTAGCCAATGATGTTTCCATTTTAAAATGGTTTTATGTTCACGCAACTATGTTTTTTAAAATGATCCACTATTATACATTCGGAAAAATGGCAGATAGTTACATGTTATATATGCCAGGCCACACTCAAAAAATAACTTTTGCTGCTTGTTTACAATTTATTTAAAATGAGTTGAAACAACATAATTCTTAAGGGTTTTTTTTGGGACAACCTAATTGTTCTATGTTCAATCTACTTAAATTTGTAAAAACGATTAAGTTAACTTAATATATTTGTTTTGGGACAACATGAAGGAATTGTGTGAAACCCAGCATTTTTGACCCTGTCACCTTCTTAGTAGACAATACCTGTAAGGATGTGACGATGTGATGAAGGCTGCATCTCAATTAGCACACTAGCTCCTAAAGTTCTTCATTAGTAGATTGTGTGCACAAATTCGGTCACTGGTAAGGGCACCGATGAGCTTGGTTTACTAAACATTGGCACACACTCAAAACTGGTGTTTATAAACAACAGCAGAACTAGTCATTTTTATGTATTCATTTTACTATGTTTTTCAAAAGTGCATAATATCTAAATAATTTTAGATAATAACTGTTTCACCTACCATCAACATTTTTCAGTCATTAAACAATGATAAATGTATGCAAGATTTTTCCTAACCTATCTAGTTATGTTTGTTCATGTTAAAAGATAAATAAATAACAGATGCTTTTTAGAAAAATGAAGAGAGGGCGGGGACATAGAGAAGCTCCTCCCTTTTAAAAAAACAGCCAATAGCGTTTAGTTTTTATCACAGCTCTGCCAGTTAGAGTGGTTGAGCTCAAGCGCATCAAATGAAAAACAAATGTGAAGCATCTTAAAAGGGGTTGGACAAGTCAGACACTAGAAAGCATTTGATTGATTGCGATTTGATGAGAAACTGAGGTTACGTGAATAAACCATTGATCCATTTAAAAACATATAAAAATGTTTATTTTAATTTCACAGGACCTTTAAGGGCGCATAGTGTTTATCGATTTCAGTGCACTGGAAGAATCTTGCGATTGAGACAGCACTAAAAATGGCTGGCGACCTGATCCATGCACTGACTACTGAACAAGTATGCTACTTGAGACGCATCTGAAATCTTTGCTGTTAGTTATAACGTGAACCTAATCCACACTTTGCTGATGAATCATTAGCAAACACTTAGCAACAACGCCACTACCATGTACTACCATTGTTGTGTGTTTGTTTGAGCTTGCCTTTAATCTACATTCTCTTATAAATGCATACCATCCACTCGCATGATGTCATTGTTTTCATAGACTCTTATTTTCTGGTGTTCACATGTTTACATGGCGGCATTTAAAAAGAAATTCCACTTTGTAACCCAGTTTTAGTTTTCAATGTCAAAAATGCCAGTGTTGTGTAAAAAAACTGGCAAAACGCATACATTTTTGGCTGAAAATGTTGTCCCATAAGCAGCCTCTAAAAGGACTTTATTCTACTAAATATTATTATTTATAAGTCCACTGTAAAAATGCAGGGTTCCACACAGTTTATTCATGTTGTCCCAACACAAATTAAGTTAACGTAACAATTTTAACTGGATTGAACATAAAACATTAAGTTATCCCCCAAAAAATGTAAATAAGCTCATTTTAAATAAGTAGTTTGAACAAGGAGCAAAATATAAATTTTCATGTGTGTTCTAATGAACAATCAGTATACAAGCTAATGAGCAACTAGTTAAAAGTGAGAATTGGTTCCCATACAGTGTTACCATAATTATTTGATTATACTTTTTTTTGTATTCAGAGTGTGACTTGCTGACTGCTGTGTTCTGACTAGCACAGAACTCATCTTTTATGCAGAACAGGACTGCATTTAGGTGATAAAAATGCAGTATTCATGTATTAACATAAGTATTCATGTTTAATATAAAAAATTAATATTATTGAATTATTAGTTAGTATATTTATTACCGTGTGTGTGTGTGTGTGTGTGTGTGTGTGTGTGTGTGTGTGTGTGAGAGAGAGAGAGAGAGAGAGAGGTTTTCTAGTATTTTCTGTCAATTATTTGGCATTTCTATTTATTTATTTTCATATTTATCTTGATATAATGTTTTAATTGCTAGTGGAATTATAATTATGCTTAATTTTTAACAATTTCTCAGCTGTATTACTTGTTAAAATCACAATGGCATTTCCATCATTACTTTCATTAATGAACATACGGACACTTCTGCTCTTTCCTCTTGCAGTAGAATAGTGCGTGTTTATTTACTCTGATTTTCTTCAGCATATTTGGCCAGTCACACAATCACATCTCGGTTGTGACTCGTAATGAGGTCACAACTCCAATCAGCAATCTTGAACTGGCACTTGAATCTCGCTGGCTATGAAACATGTTTGGCAATGAGCGTGACTGAGATGAGACATCAAACAAGTTCGATGACTCATGCAGGACACCCATAGCCTTGCATGCAAACAGTTCTACTAACAGGGATTTGGGGCAAAATTAGCACCAAAATTCATTTTAAAAATAAATAAATCAAGATGTGCTGTGCAAAAATGCCCCTGTATGAGGTATTATTATTGTTATAATTATTATTGGCTTTTCTTTGTTTATATAATTATTATTGTTATTATTATTATTTTGTCTGTCTGTTTATTTTCTGTTTATTATTTTATTTAACTGTACAGTTGCCATAACTTTACTTTATAAATAAATAAATGAATAAATAAATAAATAACAACCAATTAGGTTTGATGGACCTTTAATATGAATGGAAATGTTAAATTTTTTTACTTTAAATGATTTATTATCATTTAAAAACCAACAATGTGCTGCCAGTACTTTTCTGTTATTGTACAGATCTATTTATATACACTATATATTATTTCTGATACAATGTACTGGTTCTAGCCACAAAAATAACTTAAAATTTCAACATCAAAGGTTGAGAGTGCCAGAATTGAGGTCCATAATGCAATTAGGAAGAAATATATTAATAAATCACAAATGCTGGACAACTATTATGATTATTATTGTTTATTTTTGTTTATACTGTGTCCTGAATTTCAAAATGACTATAGGGGTTAGTTTCTTTCATTGATGCTAATGTTAACACTGCATACGAATATGGATGTAAATTAAGTTCCATATAACAGAATATACATGCATTTATGTATACGGTATGTATATAAATCTGTCATGCATAAGAATGCTCCTTTTTTCTTTATGGTGAGACTTTCAGCCGCTTCCATTTCAGTACTCCAGATACCTCCAACAACATTATTTTCTGTAACACACACACACACACTTGCACAGCTATCTTTATGGGGACTTCCCATCGACATAATGATTTTTATACTGTACAAACTGTATTTTCTGTCCCCCTACCTCTAAACCCAACCATCAGAGGACACAATCTGAATTTTACATTTTCAAAATACTTCATTCTGTGTGATTTATAAATCTTGTTTCCCTCATAGGGATCAGAAACATTTACTGGTATTACTATACTGGTGTATTGATTGGTTGGTTGAGTGAGTGTAATGATACACTTATAAAATGAGATCTAAAAATACTCTAAAATCAAAGTATTTACAAAAAAAATAAAAATCCCTAAAATGTACGGCAAAAAAAAACAGACAACTGTGGTATTTTACTGTAAAAAATGCGCTACAAGCGTAAAATAAATTTCACATTTTTACAGTAAACTACTGTACTGAACCATAGTAATGTCAACAAAAAGCATAAAAAGTGAAGTGTCATGCAGGGAATTCTGGGAAAGTCAATTTACGTTTATTCACCGTATATATTAAGGAAACTTACTGTTAACCAGGTTAACCAGGTTATGTACCAAAATACATGAAATCATGGCTATTTTTTTTTTTACAGTAGATTAATTCCTTGGCATGTTGGCATATAAGTCTTTGCATGTAAACATTCATGAATAGTTCTATATATACATATTTGTATATGTTCTTTTTTACATACAGGGTCTAAGTAACTTTAAGTGTACATTTTTTAAATGAAATTTTCTCATATGTGCTCTAAATTGCCAATTATTCATTCCCCCATGGTATCTACATAAAAAAACAACTCAATGAAATGAATACAGCGCATATTTAATTTCAGAAAGCGTCATTTAAGTGCAGTACTCAGACACTCATCTGCATGTACAGAACTAATAAGAAGTGGATTTGTCTGTGTAGAACTGAATATTTCTCTCCACATATACTTTAATTCAGGCCTCTTGAGATTATTACTCAACATTTTCATTAGATTCTGGTTTCATGCCAAACTGCTAAACATTAACTGAGAAAGATTTTCACCATTGAAATGAGCTAAATTTGTGTTTTGTTATATTTTCAATAGATGACATGCAGGCAAGCTAATACTATTTTGCCTTTTTTGGCTCCAATTTAGCATGTTTCCTGTGCAGGAAAACACCTATCATGTTTTTTTATACTAACTACGCTAGCAACCTGTCTACATGACAAGGGAAAGATGGATCCACCATACAATTTACTGGCCTATCAAAATATTTTTATATTGGTTGTCGTTCAGCACCTCAGTTAAAGCAACTGCAAAATCATCACAGCTCATTTTCTGAAGGATTGTATAGCTACTGGGCTTCAGAACACACTTATATACATTACACTGCAAGTTACTTTTAAAATTAATTAATAACTAACTTATTACGTCATTGAAATTGTATTTAAATTACTTTTCTAATTACTTTGTCTAAAAGGTAATTTAATTACCTAATAAGTAATTGATTTACTTAAGTTAATACTACTTAAAATCCATATAAATTTAAATTCACAGGCAATAGAAATTTAAGTATTTTAATCATTTTAATTTGAGTCCAACCAGGAACATTTAATTTTACTTAAAAAAAATGAAACACTTAACATTTTTTTAATATTATATGTATCAAAACATATTATTGACATATAAATGACACAATACTTTATACACACCATACTGACAAATTTCGTACTCCTTTCATTGTTTCTTAAGCATATAAAATTGTTGGATAAATCTAACCTTCTTTGGTTAATAAATAAATAAATACACACACACACACACACACACACACACACACACACACACACACACACACACACACACACACACAAACACACACACACACAC
>CAIGQW010054063.1:4899697-4921059 GCA_903798125.1 Danio choprae | reverse complement strand
TTATTTTATTTTATTTTATTTTATTTTATTTTATTTTATTTTATTTTGTTTTGTTTTGTTTTGTTTTATTTTTTATTATTATTTCTTCAAATAAACCGAGCAAACAAAAGTGCAATTTGATGCATTTTCTGACATTTATGCGTCTAAATGTATGTACTGTAAATGTAATGTAAATCAGCATGACAGCATGCAAGTGAATATCAGTGTATTATGTCTAAAATAAAGTTAAAATATAAATTAGGATGAATACGTTTAATTGTTTTGTTTTTATGATCGGTCGCTTTGTAATGTAAGTCAGGTGTGCAAAATATGCAATGCAATACAGATAATGAAATAAACTATTCCCTAAAGCTTGTTATTTCCTATTTCATACTTCATTCATTTTCCTTCGGTTTAATCGCTTATTTATCAGGAGTCGCCATAGCGGAATGAACCGCCAACTATTCCAACATATGTTTTACACAGCGAATGCCCTTCCAGCCACAACCCAGAACTGGGAAAAACCCATACACTCACATTCACACACACTCTCATACACTACGGCCAATTCACCTATATCGCATGCCTTTGGACTGTGAGGGAAACCAGAGCACCCGGAGGAAACCCACGCCAACACAGGGAGAACATGCAAGCTCCACACAGAAATGCCAACTGGCCCAGCCAGGACTCGAACCAGCAACCTTCTTGCTATGAGGCGACAGGGCTAACCACTGAGCCATCATGCCACCTTATTTCATACTTAGATTTAAATATTTTAAGTGTTTCCTAAAAAATATATATATAAAGTTGCTTCAGTTTTATGCTCGTTTTGAAAAATTACCAACAATATAAAATATATTTTTATGTTCTCTTCTAAAAACCAGGTTTTACAACTTTTTTACAATTACACTAAAAGGCTTTTAACTTGCCAGAAATAATAAACTATCAATCAGACGAAAGAAAGCATAGTGGAAACAAATTTTCAGCAAGTATTTATGATCGATATAATTAAGCATAAATAATTATAGTTTCATAATCCTAAGTCTCACAAGATCATGTCTCTATACTGTATGGTGTCATTAAACAATGTTTTCGGTGCTTCTTTATCATTATCATCTCCCCTCTAGGAGACTTCATAAATTATCATCAAGAATTGGCGTCTGTTGTCTGAGAATGTCAGAAATGATGGAGATGTTAACATTTGTGTATCGCAGCAACCTAATGAGGAGACAGTGACCGCATGTTTCAGCTACAGCTCACATCCATCTATGACACAACAAATGATAATATAATGGAGGACAGTAGTTATTAGCGGCACACATGCATGCCTTTGGAGACGAATGAAAGAATGGCTGCGAGGCATAGAACAGTCTATGAGTTATTGTGATGTTTGTTGTGGAGGCTAAAGGTTATAAAAGCACATATGATTCAATTACTCTGAGTGAGGTTTAATCCTCGAAGAAAAAAAAAGAAAAAAATCTCTGAAGGTCACGAATTGTCGCTTTTTGTCTTTTAGCTCATTGTGTTCAGTGGTGCTTCTTATAGGATGTGTCATGTCTGATTGGGTGACTCAACAGGGTGTCACCTACACACCGCTATGCTCTGCTGGTCAGACACATCCGGCTCAAAAACAACAAAACAATGTGCCCACGATGACCCATTCAAAAGCTCATGACATTGGCCACTTCTGACCGCCCACACATTCTCACTTTTTTATAGCCGTTATTGGCTTGTTTTTTCACTTCTGCCATAAATATGCTTAATTAACGCACCACCTGTGCAAACGGTCACCTCAAGCCTTGCGCCTTATGAGGAAAACATTTAGCAGGAGATAATTAGTGGGAACTTAGTGACTTTGCTAATGTAAACTAAGTGGTTAAAGGATTAGTTTACCCAAAAAAAGAAAATTCTCATGTATTTCAATACCCTGAGACCGTTGTTCATATCTAGCACACAAATCTGAGAGCTCTCTCATTCTCCATAGACAGCAAGGGTTGTGAATTTTAAAGGTCCTGTGAAATAACGTTTTTTTTTTACATGTTAGTATCAGTGTGTTAGTTTTAAGGATATCTGTATAAGCTAGTGTGCTCCAAAACAGTGACAAAATACTCATTTAGAAGATATATAAACCTCATTTAAACATCAAAATCTTGCAGTTGTCGCTTCTGCCTAAATGGATCAACATTTTTTTGCCATCACCTCATAGTTCAGTTTCTCATCAAATCTTCTGACCAATCAAATGCTCTCTAGTATCTGACATGTCCAGCCCCCTTTTCATTTGCTTTGTATTTGATGCGCTTGAGCCCAACCACTCTCACTGGCAGAGCTGTGATTAAAGCAAAATTCTATTCTATTGGCTGTTTTTTTAAGGGGAGGAGCTACTATATGTCCCACCCTGTCTTCATGATTCAGTTGAGATTATGTCAGATTTAGAATACAAATTGCACATTTTAAAGCACTTCACAGGACCAAAAGTCCAGAAAAGGAACCAGAACACCTTTGTATGCCAAAGAAAATGGTAAAAAAAAAACGTTTTAGTCTGTTTCTCTGTTAAAACAGACTCTCTTTTAAGATACTTGCACTTTTTTAAGCATAAAACTCCTGTCAGTGTATTAATTCCCAAAATGAAGTTCATTCATTAATTTTCTTTTCGGCTTAGTCCCTTTATTAATCTGGGGTTGTCTACAGCGGAATGAACTGCCAACTTATCCAGCATATGTTTTAAGCAGCGGATGCCCTTCCAGCTGCAACCCATCACTGGGAAACACCCATACACTTCCATTCAAACACATACGGACAATTTAGCTTACCCAATTCACCTATAGCACATGTCTTTGGACTTGTGGTGGAACCCGCAGCACCCAGAGGAAACCCACGCAAACACAAGGAGAACATGCAAACTCCACACAGAAATGCCAACTGACCCAGCCGAGGCTCAAACCAGCGACCTTCTTGCTGTGAGGCGAGAGCGCTACCCACTGCGCCACCGTGCTGCCCCCAAAATGAAGTGCAATCTAAAAAAAAAAATACAGTTTTCTTTTTTTTTTAAAACACAAAGTATTCTTGGATCTTTGTATGATTACAGTTGAACCACTTAAGTCACATGAAATGTTTCAACAATGTTTTTGCTTCCGTTTTTGGACTTCTTATGAACGTCTTATGACCTTTGCTGTCTATAAAGAGTCCGAAAGCTTTTGGATTTATTCTAAAATCATTTCATCTCAATTTGTCTTCCCAATATTAATGAAGATCTCAAGTGTTTGGAACGACATGAGGGGCAGTAATTAAAAACAGAATCTTCATTTTTGGGTGAACTAATCCTGTAACTGTTTTATGAGCTGCTTGCCACTGAAGAGAATTGACTCTTTTCATTTGTCGTTCATTATACAATACTTCCATGACATTGGCAAGTTTGTCCAGCTTCAGTGTTTGTGTACTGAGAACAGCACTGTCAAAATGATTTTGAGTGTCATATTGATTTTTGAAATCGACTAAAAACATTTTATTATTGATGCCAGGCCACTAGGTGGTAATGTCACTTTGTAAAGAAACAAGACACACTTGTGCTTATGTGCTCCTGTGGTCCGCCAATGTAGCTTTGGCTTTCAAGGAACTCATGTTTATAGGCTAAACACATATTACACATATGCTAACGTCGTCACCAATTTCACAAATTTACACTTGTGTAGTTTACATGGAGATGATAAGGGATCATTTTGGCTAGCACTCTCCAGCCCTTTTTTAAAAATTGAAAGACATGATGGTGGAATAACCAAATAAACACAAAAAAAGTTACAAATCCAAATCAATAGCTATAGATAGAAGCACATCCCCTCAAACAATCTTTTATTTAATCGATAATATGTTACACTCCGATGTGCACCACAATACAGATGAAAAGATCTGATGCTCTGTTTCTGTTTCATTAACATGAACACAAAATATCACACAAGGACAGAACATCACACAAAATGGTGAATCATTTATTTTTTATCTAAACAAACCAAACAATCATGATGAAAAGGAGACGTTTTGGGGTCTGTTCAATGACTAAATGTAAATGTATTTTGGATAATTGCCTCATTTCATTAGTAAATAATGCTGTGTTTGCAATGAGACCTAAAATATTAGGGTTTTAGTGTTTTGAAGGAACATCATTTGCTACAGCGTGCAATTTACAAAAATGAATGAAGCAATTAATTCAACTAAAAGTTCTTCCTCCGTGCTTTCAGATTGTTTTTGTTGGAAATTAGGATATTGAACTTATTAAATTCTGGCTGTAACATTTAGGAGCTGCTGATCGACGGTTTGAAACATGACACGGCATTTAGTATACCCGAAGAAGAAAGGTCTCTTATTCTCTCTTATATTCCTCTTATCCTTCAGAAGATAAACTAAAGTGCTAAAACAGACAGATTTCAGTCAGCTGCGATGAACTTCTCGTTGTATTTTACATACTTGAGTAAAGGCTGATCATTCAGCTTTTTGTGTTCTGCCAAAGACATCCAGGACCTTGATGTTTGCTATGCTAATGTGATCTATGGAGAAATAAAAAGAGCTTTGCACAAATAGAACTTGTATGAAGCTGCGCAACTGCTGTCACCTGAGGATGCCACTTAATTTTATGTTTGCAATAGCAGTATTGGCAAAACAGTGCCGTTAACTTGCCAAGTTCTTTTGCTCATAAAACACGTCCGTCTGTGCCGCCAAGGATTATATCATTACAGCAAATTGGTCATGCAACACCATTCTGTCAAAGTCAATTGAAATCTTATTGTGCTCCATTTATGACATTTTCGTCCCCGCTTGGTTAAACCTGACCAAGATAAAAGATAAACACTTTTTATGATGTTGTGACATGCAGAAACACACAAATGTACTAATCTCAGTCAGAACACAGATACAGCTTCTCATTTACCCAATAGAATTTCAGATACTCGACCATAAGTGTGAAAATGAGCTTAATCCAGTTTTGTGTCTGTGTGACTTGTGCAGAAATCTACTGTGATTGTGAAAAGCAGCACAAAATCGAAGCTATTGTAATTTATTCTCACTTAAAGGTGCACAGACTGATGTGTACTATTGTTTATTTTGTGGTTGTTGTTGTTGTTGTTGTGTTTAATTCATTTATTTTGGCGCCCTAAAATGTACATCATTTTAATGTGTGGATAAAGCATTAGTTGTTAGTAATGCTATTGCTAATTGTGTTGATTTACAAAGACAGTGTAAAGAACTTTTAATGGAGACTAGCTTAGGCTGACTAAAGTAGGGAAGATATAAAATGTCATTGTCAGGCTTTTAATCGGTGCGTGTTATACTGTGTTCATTTAAAATATTCAAATTACATATTAGTTCATGTATAAATTTACAAAACAGCACTTTTTTTCTCAGGAAATAAGCATATATTTTGACCCTGACTTCCTGTTTGAACTGGAAACATGTTAGCACAGGAAAGAATAGCTCTCTGTGAGTTTTATTTGGTATGTAAAGGGCAATACATAATGTTTGTTAAAAGCTTTAGCTTACTATTGGGCTATATTGACCAGAGAGTTTAATCATTAAAGCTATAAAGAAACACTAATCCTACTGTGAATTTTGCCATGTGCTTTAGTACTCCAATCAAGCTGTTATTTTTACCTGTGAACTTTATTAATAAATGCCTTCCTAATACGTCCAGTTTAATATGTAGGTGCAACTTTAATTAAAGCAGATTTTTGTAGGAAAATTGTAATCAATAAAAACATTCATTCATTAATTCATTTCCTTTTCGGCTTAGTCCCTATATTATTCTGGGGTCGCCACAGCGAAATGAACCGCCAACTTATCCAGCATATGTTTTACGCAGCGGATGCCCTTCCATCTGCAACCCATCACTGGGAAACACCCATACACTCTCATTCCCACACATACACTACGGACAATGTAGCTTACCCAATTCACCTATATCGCATGTCTTTGGAACTTGCAAACTCCACACAGAAATGGCAACCGACCCAGCCGAGGCTCGAACCAGCGACCTTCTTGCTGTGAGGCGACAGCATTACCCACTGCGCCACCGTGCCGCCCCAATCAAAACATTAATAATTTAAAATGTAGACCAACACAAACACTGAAAGTTTGGTTTTTTGTTGTGCCCACAAGACTGTAAAATGTCTCATTTGAGATTTTAGGTTTCAAAAGAGTGCTCATAAACATCCTATTGCGCCCACTATGGGAAATTAGTATACTTTTCTTGCTCTACAATGGACTTTTACCCCACAGTTTATGCTACGTTAAGGCATCAAAGTGTGGCCACGAAAACTTGGCCCTGATATGCTTCATTTTCTGCTTTTTGCTCTGTCTCACCCAGTCTTCTCTGCATCACTTTCAATATATACTCAGTCGGGAATGAACACGTTTGATACATGCGGTTCTCTTCCAACATTCACTTTGCACATGTGTTTTTGTATTTATACTGTTTATAGAAGAAATGTGGTTTAAAACACATCACTAACCGCCTGCTGTTCAGTCTGCTTAAGTTCAAACTCCATGCAGTTTTCATGCAAGATGCTTGCCAATGTATGTTTTACATGCTGGGTCCAGTAAAGGATTCTCATATCTCATTGTTGGTGTCTAAAGTAAGGTATATTTGAAATAAAAAACGAACGTTGTGTGCATTTTTTTATTGGTTTTATTATGCTAACTTTCCATACCTTAATGACCAACAAACCAGCATTTTTATACTGGTTCTGTTGAGCAAAACATACCTTATTCTAATGATTAGCAACCAGCATTATTTACTAATCTCATTATGCAAAATTAAATTTATGCTGGTCACCAGCAAACCAGCATCCTTACCCTGATAACCAGCATCCTCTACTAGTCCCCATATGCCAAATATACCTTACTCGTCCTTCCCGACTGGCACCTTAATGAAAACATGTTAAAAAATGCTAATAAATTTGATGTCAATACAACATCAAATTGCCATCTAAAATTGCTCACATTAAAAACACATCAAAAATCAATTGCAGGACTGTCCTGTAATCGATTTTTGAAGTGTTTTTTGATGCCAATTTGATGTTATTTAGACATCGAGGGAGTTTACATGCTTTGTAGGGATACACAATCCAGTGTAAAATTGCAATTAAACCTTTTAGTTGAATAAAACTTTTCTTATATTATAATAATTTAAATATTTGTGTCATTATTTTTGGTGGTCAAAAGGGCATCAATGTGTGTATGTCAAATGGACGTCAAGGTTTTGATATAAATCAATTTTTGACATGTTTTTTGATGTCGGTTTGACATCAAGGTATCCACTTTTTGGGGTGGATTTTAATTCCAAAAATCTCTATTTGCATCTGGCCACTTTTAATAACTCTAATAAACTTTAATCACTTTATAAGCCAAGCCTAAAGAGCAAGGACACAACTGGGTAAAAGTGGAAATAGTAACACAGTGGGCATACACAAACACATTTGTTGGCAGGTTTTGTCTCTTCTGTAGACCAGTGTTTCCCAACACTGTTACTGGAGGCACACCAACAGTACATATTTTGGATCTCCCTTATCTGAGCCATTAACTTCAGGTTTTGGAGTCTCTTCTTATGTTCGTATGAGTTGATTCAGGTGTGTTTGATTAGGAAGAGGTTGAAAATGTGTACTGTTGTTGTGCCTTCAGGAACAGGGTTGGGAAACATTGCTGTAGATTACACACTCAGAACAATTTAAAGAATTCACTTGCCTATTTAATGTTATTGAAAGGTCTATTCAATTTCCTGAAGCATTTATAATGTTTGTTGCTTTTACTATGTGGTTGCCCACTTATATAGACATTTGATTGAAAAATGTTGATTAAATATGAAGCTGTCATGATTTATAAGCAGAATAAGAAGTCATTAATGAACCAATTTTAATAATAATAATAATAATAATAATAATAATAATAATAATAATAATACTAATAATTCATTCATTCATTTTCATTTCGGCTTAGTCCCTTTATTAATCTGGGGTCGCCACAGCGGAATGAACCGTCAACTTATCCAGCATATGTTTTACGCATGGGATGCTTTCCACCTGCAACCCATCTCTGGGAAACATCCATACACACCCATTCACACTCATAGGCTACGGACAATTTAGTCTACCCAATTCACCTGTACCGCATGTCTTTGGACTTGTGGGGGAAACCGGAGCACCCGGAGGAAACCCACGCCAACACAGGGAGAACATGCAAACTCCACACAGAAACGCCAACTGACCCAGCCGAGGCTCGAACCAGCGACCTTCTTGCTGTGAGGCGAACGTGCTATCCACTGCACCACTGTGAGGCCCCTATAATAATAATAATAATAATAATAATAATAATAATAATAATAATAATTATTATTATTATTATTATTAACAATGCTAATATAACAGCTTGTTTTACTGGCTTAAAATTGTTCATATATTTAGTTAAATGTTAAATATAAGAAGAGTACCTCTAGAGACTGCAGAGTCATTTGTGAAATAAAAAATGATGTAGGAAATGGAACAAAATAATTAATAAGATCAATGTTAAAATGTGGCCTCTTCCTGGCCCCCCAAGTTACTGCGGCCCAGAACTGCCACTGCCTCCTGCTGGACGTGCTGGTGACTATCAGTGTTGGATTTTTTTAAGCATTGTTTTACACTTAATACCTAAATAACACATCAACGTGATTCTTAGACAGACTAGGTAAACAGTTGCACACCTTTGGAGTGCAACTTCTTAATCAATCAGTCATGTTGAAACACAAATGAAAATGCAGCCATCTGGGAAACACAGGCATCTAAATGTGTGGCTTACCAAAGTGTACGAATCACTTTAATCCCAAACCATCCTCATTTTAAGACACCTGCCGTCTGTCTGTCTGTCTGTCTGTCATACAGAAGTCCTTGGCTCCCAGCAGAGAAGGGAGGAAACTGTCCCCTCCCACTCCTAGTGGTTGCTCAACATCATCTACTATTACCACAGCGAGAGGGATTCGGAGTACAATAGGCAGTTTCAACCCATTTTTGCCTGAGCCTTTTCTATCGACTGGTTTCTTAGGCTCCCTGAAGCTATTTCATTTTCATGTTTTTGATCTTGCGTTTTTTTGCACAGATCAATAAAATCTCAAAAGAACCCTCTTCTAGACCCCCCTTTTCACAAGCTCTCGAACCAAAAGAAGTGCCTCCCATGTCTTTACAGCAATTGCTTTGTTTTTTTTTTTTCTGATATCTCAGGATGATCCAAGCCCCTCAATTTCTGGGTGCTGTTACAGAATGCTTTCCGTAATCAGTTATCACCTATTTAAACGCATTTTACTGTCACACAAATGACCTAAAATTGGGCGTATATTTTCTCCTCTATTCCATGGCACTGTTCTGTTGACACAAATAATAGCATGAAATGGCACGGTCAGGAGACCGCTGGCTGATGCTGAAATTGATTCCAATGCTGTGCACATGCCACGCTTTGCAGTGCCAAGAAGGACTGCCCATTGATTGCGTGTCCAAATCATGATCCACACTTGATCCACATCATGATGCGTCACTTATTATTTTAAATGAAATGTGCTTCACACAGGTGAGTGGGCTTGACAAACCACCTGTAGACACACACTCACATAAGAAAAACACTCCCTAAATGAATTCTAGTAAATGAATACTAGACTAAATTTGAGCTTTAATCTGAGATTTGCTACCCTTGTTCAATTGTGTGTGTGTGTGTGTGTGTGTGTGCGTGCGTGCGTGCGTGCGTGTGTGTGTGTGTGTGTGTGTGTGTGTGTGTGTGTGTGTGTGTGTGTGTGTGTGTGTGTGTGTGTGTGTGTGTGTGTGTGTGTGTGTGTGTGTGTGTGTGTGTGTGTGTGTGTGTGTGTGTGTGTGTGTGTGTGGGTAAATGCTTATCAGACGGGGGTGGATGCATACTAAAGGTGATATTATAAATGCATTTTCCTCCTAGTGCTGGCACGGAGTGTAAAAATAAATGCAAATATATTGAGATGTTCTGTTGCATGCCTTGTTGATGACACTCTTGAACTCATATAGGCGTGTTAGAAACGCCTGCGTGATAAATGCTCTCCGCAGGATGGATATGCCATTAAGGCGAGATGACTGGGTATTCATACATGTCTCTGAACTGGTCTTTATTAGCCAATTATCAAAGACTGAAAGGTCACGCGGTTTTTGTATTCTGCTGTGGTGCTTGTCGAAAGGGCATACTTATTAGAAAGCCTGTGGTAGGTTTTCGCCTATGTTAAGAAATCGCACTGTTTTTTTCCCGGTGATTACCATGGTGCTACTCTATGCCAAGTCAACCAGATGGTGACTGTAACACTGCGGGATATTTATATTTTTATTTTATTTTTTTTTTCCCATGATTGAATTCATTATGACTCATAGCAGGCCCACACAGAAGCGACTCCCGCAGACCTCCGCAAAATGAGGACACTAATCATTCCAAGTTCACCACATCGTCCTCCTTTTTTGATTTGTTTAGTAGGCATTATAGCATAATTGCAATTATGCTTTCATCTGCTAATAGACTTTAGCCAGGATTTTGACGCAAATCAAAACAATTCTTTGTTGCATACAAATGCATCCTGCTCAATAGATACTATAGTCTTAAACGAACACTCCATTTTATTTTAGAAATAGGCTCATTTTAGGGTGTACTTACACTAGGCTATCCCAACCGTGCACAGGCATGTTTGACCCCCATTTCCTGGTTCGTTTGACAAGTGTGAATGCTCTGGAAGAGGTGTGCCAGTGCGCGGTTCAGTTGGGCTTTGGCGCAGTGCACTTGTAGTGTGAGCGCCTGAGCACGAAACTAAAGACCCTTATGGATTTATTAATCATTCTTACTTTTCAATGAACGCAAACTGTCATAGTTTATTAAAGATACAAACCCCCCACTGCACGACAGCTGCCACCTTCAGCAAAACCTCCTAATACGTGCAGCATGATGACTTTCATGAACATTTATAAGCATCAAAAGTGATGGATCTGTTCAGCAAAAGATTTGACTGTTTGTCATCATATCACAAATGACTTAAAATAATACAAAACAATATAACTAAAGCAATCTCCAATGTACGAAGCGAGAGCACTTCTCTTCTGTTAAACTGAACAGTCGCATCATCGATGACGTAAGCGTGCTGAGGCTCGGAAGGCAAAAAATGCAATGTGAGTGCGGGTGGGGAGAGGGTAGTGGGAACAGTCGTGCCTGGGCACAGTTCAAGACAACCATGCCTAATGTGAGTACACCCTTAGAGTTAAACAGTTTCATTCAGCCTATCTCTCGGCCCTGGCGGGGACACTTTTAGCTTAGCTTAGCATAAATAATTGAATCAGATTAGACCATTAGCATCTCGTTCCAAAAATTGAACAAATAAATTTCCTACTTAAAGCTTGTCTATTCTGTAGTAACATTGTGTACTAAGACTGACAGAAAATAAAAAGGTTTTGCTCTCATTCTAGTGTAATAATCAAGTAACTTTTCTGTAGTACCATGGCTACAGCAGTTGAAAGTGACTTTTCATTTCCTGTCAGTTTTAGTACACAATGTAACTACAGAGGAATGAAAAGGTAATGACTATACAGGAAACAATTGGCTATACCATGGGAAAGATTGATAAAAATACATGGAAGTTATGCAAGGCTGCAAATTGAAGTATAAAAATAGAAGTGCCTCAGTTATCCAGTGTTAGTTTCAGCATCTTTGTGTTCCATCCTTTGAAAATGGAGGGGGAAATAGTTTGTTTTTATTCTATTACACTGACTATAAGATCCATAAATTAGTTTTATTAGATTAAACTATTTTTAAATAGAGATTCATTGGTCAGATGCGCTAGTAACACATCTCATACAAGGGGTTAATGCCGAATAAAATGCATATACTATAAATAAACAGATTATAGTTTTTTGCCAGTGTGGACACAAATATATTTATTGTTATATTTGTAGTTAACATTCATTGGTTAGATACATTTTCATACCTCATCATTTTTCAAAGTCTCTAACCCTCTTGAAATGGTTTGGGAAAATATGTTTTCAATATTCCATTGACTGATTAATCAATATCCAGCAGACAACAGTACAGCCAATTGAACAAGCTATACTTTTGTGCCGGGCAGCCTTGCTCGCATCTAAAGGTTAAATAAGTATGTCATCTATCCTGATAGATGGGCATGGGTGTTGCATTTTAATTGACCATGTTTTAAATCCATTACAACGATTTTGCTAGAAATTATATTTTCATTAATGGCCAGAAAATTGTGTGTATACGTGTTAGCAATGTGTGTCAATGGTTGCTCAGTGCTGACCTTCATGAATGCAGACTGAATATACAAGCAGCCAGTGGGAATGTATCTCTATCAGTGTGCGTACACAAAGCAACACAGTCTGTCTTGGATCATGAAGTTTCTTTCTTAAAATATTTGTTTTGTCCCACACATTATTGATGAATGTTCCACCTTTTTAAATGTTCTATCTTGACACGTAAGTTGTCATGGCATCTAAAGCAGGGGTGTCAAACGTATGGCCCGCAGGCCGGAACAGGCCTGGTTTAATCCGGCCCGCGAGATGATTCTGTAAAGTATAAAAATGAGCTGCAATTTTTCAATAAAAGAAACTGCTCTTCCAATTGCAAACTGTTCATTTCATCTGATCCAGAAGCCGGAATCAGTGTCAGTTTAACAGCCTTCTCAGAGAGAAAGACCACATCTATGCCCTGCCAGATCACACTAAGGTGTTCTCACAAGGAAACGTATTTTACGTTTTGTCAGTTTAGTGGCTAATTTATACAATAATGTACGATATAAAAAGGAGGCGTGGGTCCCAACCCCGCCCCTAAACCCAACCGTCATTGGTGGATAAGCAAACCGTACTTAATTGTACGAACGAGATCATACAAATTCATATGAATTAGCCACTAAATCAAAAAGATACGAATTGCTGTGTGAGATCGTGTTGTCCTCAGGCTCCAGCTTTATGTTTTATGTTGATCATATTAAAACAAAGAAAACAATCTGAGGAGTTGACCACGACGACGGGGTTCGAGTCCGGTGAAGAACAGTTCCAGGAAGCAGGTAAGACAAAAACAGAACCAAAAAAATAAAATAAACAGATAAATAACAGGGTGAGAATGTGGTAAAAATCTGAAAATATAGTAAAAGTCAGAGGAGGGCTTTCCTTTTTTCCTGGATTGCTTTTGAAAATTGTTGGTTGGGTTTAGGGAAGCGGGTGGGTGGGTCAATCTATAAAATTGGTTGGGTTTAGGGAAGGAGGATTTTGGGTTAGTCGATCGGTCAGTCAGATGTTCAGTCAGCCAACAGCGCCCTCTGGTGGGTTCACGCGAGAACGGCAGGCGTGATTGGAAGAATTTGCGAGAGAAATTTGAGATCTCAAAAAACGTTTCGAGAAAACAAAAACTGCAAAAAAAAGTACCTCCCGGTCTCCAGAAATGTATCCGCAGGTAAGTTTTTAGAATGAGCCTGGGTTGATTTTGCCAGTCTGGCCCACTTGGGAATAGATTTTCCTCCATGTGGCCCCTGAGCTAAAATGAGTTTGACACCCCTGATCTAAAAGGTGGATAGTTCACACTAAAAATTTAATTCTGTCTTAATTTACTCACCATTGACTTTCAATTAGAGTTTTTTTGTTCTGTTTAACACCGTAGAAGATATTTTGAAGAATGTTTGACCCCTGTAACCATTGGCATCCACAGTAGAAAAACAGTGATGATGATTAGTGTGTGTGAACGTGGTGTAATTGAGAATGTGATGATTGGCTTAGATAGAGTACATTTCCATCGTTTGCCAATCAGAGGCAGAGTAGTGCGGGTGTTCACACAAGCACACGCACAGTCAATGGCACACACCAAAGACCAGGAGTCAGAGCGATGGCAAATCCAACAAGTTTAAAGGTAGCTTTTACAAACTGGAATGTAAACACTACTTTTCCCTCGGTGAGGTGAAAGGTAATTGTTTCTGTGTTGTGTGTTGTGTACTCTCTCTGCGTCAGTGACAAGTAATTCTAATCTAATGAAGCACCTCACGTCGTCACATGCCGTGACGTGAGCTCTGCTACCAAAGGAGGAGCCGAAGCCATGACATCAAAGCAAATAAAACTTGAGTTTTCTCCACTGTAAACACTTATTACTCAGACAGAATTCAACAAAATAATATCTAGATATATAGTTGAGGACATGCTGCCATTGTCTCTCACATTGTCCCACAACATCATTAAAATGGTGTAGATTAGTGTACAATGTTTTATGTTTATTTTATAGTCATTTGACAAATTAGATTTTTTTTTTAAAGTAACGCAATAGTTAGTTTCCCATGTAATTAGCTACTTTTATAATTATGTAACTCAGTTACTAACTCAGTTACTATTTGTGATAACTATAACTAATTACTCTTTTAAAGGAACCCTCCAAAGCCAACCATCCAAAGTGCATTAGAACACTACTGGAGAGTGGTGACTACACAGTTGTAATATGTGATACAGTAGTGACAATTTCTGATTTGATTTGTCATAGCATTGGATGAGATAGCAGTGTCAATATCATGTGCTTTTGCATTGTCTATTGGTGGAGTGAGTAACAGTTTAAACGGTGGACAGTGAATGAGACTAAAAGGGAAGTAATTGGAGTACATTACAGTAATTACCCTGACACTGACATACTGTCCTGCTGTCTGAACCACTCTGCTCAGACAGGTCTTCTTGCCTCTGTGTCCTCCTAACACACATACTCACCCACACACACACACACAAGCAGACAATCCTCAGGGTGGTTCGCCTGGGGCCCAGAGATAAGGCTTTCTTATGTGCTCCTATATTAACAAAAGAGTCAGGCCTGACACCATGGGCCCTGAGCACCACTACATGTTCCCTCATAGACACCAGGTATGCTGCTGTCCACACACAACTTTTTACAAGATTAAATCAAATGGGAATACAACTGTTGGCTTCTAGACTTCTTTTGGACCATGGATGTACACTGTCTAATGTCTGTCACACTGTATGTAGTTCAAATGAATTTAGAATTAGTGTAAAAATATTGGTGGCACTTTACAATAAGGTTGTATTATTTAATGTATTTATTAACATAAACAAACAATACATTTATTACAGCATTTATTCATGTTTGTTAATGTTAATGAAAATAGTCATTCATTGTTTGTTTGTGTTAACTAACAGTGCATTATCTAATGTTAACAAGCATAAATTTGTATTTTAATAATGTAATAGTAAATATTAAACTATGATTAATAAGGGTTGTGCATGTTTTGTTATTTATTAGTTCATGTTAGTAAAAACATTAACTAATGAAACCCCCAGTGTGAGCAAAATATTGATATATAAAACTGATTATAAATATGACCAACCCCAACTCAAATCCTGATTCTACAATCAAATGGAATTTTAACATTGCAGGTTTTTGAATTGTGGTGAAAGCTGTTTTAAAAGATTACTGTGTTCACCCCAAAATGTAAATTATGTTAGTCATTAATCACCCTCATGTCGGTGCAATCCCATGAGACATCCGTTCATCATCAGCACACAAATGAAGATAAGTTAGATGACATCCAAGAGTTCCTTTATTCTCCATAGTCTAAGTACAGAAAAGGATCCGAAAATATTGTCAAAATATTTTGTGACTTCAATGGTTTTACTGTAATCATGTGACAATTTAGTACGCCAAAAAACTGCAAAAGTGACTTTGTTTGCCGTGTCAGATCAGCAACATGACACCCTAATGGCAATATCTTCTATTGTATGGTTTGTATGTGTAACATGACCTGACGTGAAAGAGAAGATATAGGCAAACAAAGTCATATTTACATTTTTTTAATTTATTTTTTTGCAAACAAAAAGTTATTAGTGCTTCATATGTTTTACAGTATGAATACACTGAAGTTTCATAAAATGTTTTGACAATGCTTTTGGTTTTTGTGACCATTACTGTCTATGGAGGATGAGGGAGCTCTTGAATTTGATCTAAAATATCTTAAATTATGTACTGAAGATGAATGAAGGTCTCAGGGCATTGGAACGACATGGGGTGAATAATTAATTATGGGTGAACTAATCCTATAAGGGGTCCTATTGTTCCCCTTTTTTTCAAGATTTAATTGAAGTGTCATCTGTGAAATGAAAATACCCCATGAACCATTCATTAAATCTTGCTTTAGATCAGTGGTTTTCAACTGTGGTCTTGGGGACTTTTCTGCATTTTGGCATGTCTCTCTTATATGACACCTATGGTTCAGTTCAGTGAGATCTTGTAAAAAAATCTGAATATCTGTATCATATGTATTAAATAAGGGAGACATATGAATGTGTAGAGCAGTGGATCCTTGGGACAGAAATTAATGGGATGGTTTGCACAAAAATGAAAATGTACTATTTGCTCACCCTCAAGTATTTCCAAACCTTTATGGTGTTCTTTCTTCTGTTGAACACAAATTTTCTTGGAAAAAGAAACAATCTGGAAACCTACTATTGACTTGAACAAGTAAATGGTGAGTAAATAGTGATAGAATTTTCATTTTGGGGTGAACTATCCCTTTAAGAACCACTAGCAACAGCAAAAATATATTGGTTTTGAGCATCTCTTTAATTCCGAATTCATATTCAGTTGTAGACCCTGCAATATGAGGTTCAGAGATGATGATTCCTGCAAATCTGCAGCAAACAAGTTTAAATTTGGCCCTTTTTATAAAGCTGTAATAATCACAAGCTACAAAGGTTCTGTTCTTTTGGAGCAAATCAATAAGTGCTGTTGTAAGAACTGACTTCTATAGTGAAAAAAAACTAATATTTTGGGGTGAACTATCCCTTTAAGAACCACTAGCAACAGCAAAAACGTATTGTTTTTGTGCATCTCTTTAATTCCGAATTCATATTCAGTAGTAGAGCCTGCAATATGAGGGGCAGAGATTATGATTCCTGCAAATCTGCAGCAAACAAGCTTTCAATTTGGCTCTTTCATGAAGCTGTATTAATCACAAGCTACAAACGGTCCTTTGGTGCAAATCGAGAAGTGCTGTTGTAAGAAAACAAGTTCTGTATTCCTCGCACTCATACAGTATTCACTCTCCAGCATTGCTAGAGCACCCGGGGTTGTGTCCAGTCTTCTGGGAGCTGATGTATAAGATGTGATGGATGAGACCCCTCACGCTCACAGCCCTCCTGTAGCTACAGCACTGCAACTGCAACACCGCCTCTCACGCTTCTCTCTCATTTCTTTGCTTTTTCGTCTTTTTCGGGCTTCTTTTGAGGAGCACATTCTCTTAAAGACCTCTCACTGTGACATAAATGAATTCCGCAATTAAAAGGGCATACAGGAAATATTATGATCAGTGTAATTCAGCGTCCCGCTTTGTGGGACGCTGAAAAAATCTAATCACGCCAATTTAAGGTGAAAAGATTAGAGGAATAAATTTGTTTATTTCTGCTTTTGTAATTACAACGCATAGAAATGCTCCATTTGCTTCGCAGAAGATTAAAGTAGTTATTTTCTTTCATTTCTTCTTCCTTGATAGAAATGCGTATGTGCACATGTATCCAAGCAGCTCAGTTCTTGTTTGCATGTTGCAGTGTACATTAATTAGTTATATTTGCACACATAATGATGACGATGCACATTTCAAGCCAACATGGAATGGCGTTACTTTTGTAGTGGGATGTGTGAAAGAGGCTTTCGAAAGAGAAAAAACAAACTGCAAATGGATTGGATCAGATCGTCAGACGGCTTAATTGGACGCAATATAGTTAAGGGTAAACATTGTAAGTTACGTTTATGTAATAATTTGGGAATGTCAATCATGAATAATTTATTAAAGTAATACATTATTCATTTAAAAAGTTCTTTTTGATCATGTGATATCAAAACGTTCATAGCACTGTCCTGTTTTCATTTTCATTTCGGCTTAGTCCCTTTATTAATCTGGGGTCGCCACAGCGGAATGAACCGCCAACTTATCCAGCATATGTTTTACGCAGCGGATGCCCTTCCAGCTGCAACCCATCTCTGGGAAACATCCATACACACCCATTCACACTCATACACTACAGACATTTTTTAGCTTACCCAATTCACCTATAGTGCATGTCTTTGGACTTGTGGGGGAAACCGGAGCACCCGGAGGAAACCCACACCAACACAGGGAGAACATGCAAACTCCACACAGAAACGCCAACTGACCCAGCCGAGGCTCGAACCAGCGAACTTGCTGTGAGGCGTGCTACCCACTGCGCCACTGTGAGGCCCATGACAGAGACTATATTTTTGATATAGTTTTTCTATGCAGTTGAAACTGGATAACAAAAACAGGGACAATGATCGGCTCAGATGCTGATTATGTGGTTTAACTAATATCAAAACGGGTCTGACTGGAGTTTTAATGTCATTATGTGTAACCATTATAGACATTGTAAGCAAAAATGGAAGATTTACTCCAAATTGTGGAAATAAACAATACTCAGATAGGCTGTGGTGCTCAGCTTGTACTAAATGTGTCAAGAAAGCATCCCCCACACTTTTTATACTGATGGATCATTGTGTTAATACAAAACATGATAGATCCATGCTTCCATGTTGTTTATGCCAACCTATGACCCCATTCTTCTGTGACCTGGCATCTTCACCTGGCACTCATTAGATATTTTCTCTTTTGTTCTGTAAATCCTATGTATGGTTGTGCATGAAAATCCCAGTAGATCATCAGATTCTGAAATACTCAGATCAGCCAAATTACCATTCAGATCCCCATTTCACATTTAAAATTGACAATGACAATGGTCCCTGCTATTCAAAATATGTATTTTGATTAATTTAACATTAGCGCTGCATAATATTGCATCTGTTGCAGCCATGGCAGGCAGCAAAGTTCCTTGATTTTTATGCAAGAATGAGAATATAGTTCCTAGCCATATCGGCCTAGAAGATTTCTTATAACATGATGTAAATACAGAAGAGTCTAATTAATTTTATTTAATAAATTGTTTTTTTTTTGAGCAATATGCTAATGGTCTAATTCGATTCAATGATCTATGCTAAGCTAAGCTAAAAACGCTCCTGTCGGACTCAGAGATTAGCTGAATGGATTAAAGGATGGTAAAATTCAACTGTTTAACTGTAGGAACCTTGTAAATGGAGCATATATTAAAAAAAAAACCAACAAGTGGAGTGTTCCTTTAACAAGCATTTAAACATGCTGCTTAAACAGTGACAGGTGAGTGTATATGCACTACCAATTAAAAAAATCCTCCTTTATTGACTGCTACAACACAGTTTTACAGAAATTAAATTCATATTAATTCAGCATCAAGTGATGCAGTCACCTGCAGTCACAAGAAGTAAAATAGCATAAGTGATTAATTCATGCTGTGTTTTATAAGGAGGTGTATAGAGTCATCAAGGCTGTAGACTGTGTAAAACCACAGTGAATAGCTGTTCAGAGCAGCACTACACTGAGAGGCAGTGCTTTCAAAGCTTTCCAGTCCAACCCTAGAATGCACTTCTTCAACTTTACCTGTAAAAGCACAGTATTGCCTTGGCTTGAAAATCGCACTTGACCTGAACCTATGCTGTTAACATAGAAGCATTCACAACAAAGCCATGGTTAGAATAACAACTAGAAGCATATGAATGTTGCCCTAGATATGGCTGTCTGCTCACTTTAATATATTTACGGCAATAGATGATCACACGGAGCTGCTGATCTCCACCGCTCCGAGGCATGGCAAGCGTTTCTTTAAATAGATTTTTTTTTTTGTCAGTGCAGCGGAAGTGTAAATAGACAATATAAAATATATATTTCTTCATATACTTCATAACTTTTCTGCCAAAATGGTGATATGCCAAGTACAGAGCCCTGGGGCATTCCCCTTATCTCATTTCAGCGCCAAAGGATTCTCCTGTAAAATATGGAGAAAGAAGAGTGCAGTGATCCTAGGCAGTTTTAGTGCATAATGTTATTCTGGTCTTTCCTGCAAGAATTTGCGGTGAAGAACGTTCTACACTTTGAATAGAAATATCAGATGTTTTCAGCATTTTTTTGACACTTCAGCTCTGTGGTTGGTTTTGACGTGTTACATTACGGCAAGAATGTGTTGTTGTGCTTATATATGTTTCATGAGAGTGTGGTAAATTAGCATATATAGTGTCTACATATACAGATGTTTGCTACACATTTTGGCCCTGGGATTGGTTTTTACATATTTATTTTAATAGCTATCATTTTATTACCTTTAACTTTCAATTTACTTTATTGTATATGTATATATAGAGAGCTATATATATATATATATATAACATGACCTTATTTTGACATTTATTATTTAGTATTTAATTACGTTAATAAAAATATAAACATGCATCATTAAAATATCTAAATATAAATACAGGATTTGATACAGGATTTGACAAATGTCATTCAATCAATGGCAGAATGAAACTCATATCATAACAATATTATTAAATATGTTGCATTCAAAAAGGATATATTAAATTTTATGGTTATGCCCTTAGAAAGACGTGAGCGTGCCAATTTATTCCAAAATGTCAAAAAAATAATAATTTAATATATTCAGACTTCATGTATGACATTTTTTCTTGTGCTGTTCGCAGAGGGAGTATGCTAGAAAACATATTTGTACATCTCCACACTGTCTAAGCCAACAAACCTTGCTGAGATTTTAGTGCTTGTTTTTTTTCTCTTTCTCGTTCTGGGATGAGACAACAGATATCACAACTAGCATGAAGCCTATGACAGCTCTTACCGCCGCGTGTGTGTGTGTGTGTGTGTGTGTGTGTGTGTGTGTGTGTGTGTGTGCTTCTCCATGGCTGGATGCCACAGCAACTGAGGCCACTCCGTGAGGCTGATTTAAATGAGAGGGAGAATCTTAGTGTGGCCTTGTTAAGGGTCTCCTCCAAGCCAACTGGGCCACAGTCGCTCTGGCTTTTACCGCTGGCCTCCGCTTATCTTTAATGGCTGTTTAGTGCTTCCCTCGCTGTGCCCTCTCCCTAAGAGGGCTGCTTTCTCTTTAAAATCCAGCCATTTAAGGTCAAATATCTCAGACATGTGCTTTAGGAAGAGACAGATCAACTCATTATTCATCCAGGACTTAAGGGTGCCCACAGAAAGTAGGTGGAAGAGTCGCTGCTTTGTCGTAATCACATTAGTCTGTTCTCTTGTCTGATTCCCCCGAGGGTTCACCAATCAAAAAAGTGCTTCTCTGTTGTTACATTCATAATCTGCCATCATTAGATTTTGACTACATGCTGTTATGTGACTGCTGTTAGAGGGTCGTTTACATGTGCTGCAGTTCTTTATCTGTCTGTCTGTCTGTCTGTCTGTCTGTCTGTCTGTCTGTCTGTCT
>CAIGQW010054063.1:4860636-4892543 GCA_903798125.1 Danio choprae | reverse complement strand
TATTATTGATGATAAGCAAATGATAAAATAAGTCATTTAAAAATAATTGTTATCTTAACATGAATGCCAACACTTCAAATAAAGTATGAGATGCCATGAATAGTTAGTTCTGTTTATTGTTGCCATTGTTGTTTGTTTGTTTGTTTGTTTGCTTGTTTGTTTGTCCTTTTTAAAGGTTGGCTGGTTGTGTTTTGTAGTTTTGTCTGGCCTTTCTGTATTTATATTTTGTTTGGTATTTTATTATGGTAAATATAAGTTTCTCTTTAGTATATTTATGGATTTATATTTTTATTGACGACAAACAGATGATAAATATTGAAACAATAATCTTAATCTTAACATGAGCACCAACACTCCAAATAAAGTATAAGGTTCCATGGATTGTTATGTTATTTTATTGTTTTGTTTATTGTTAATGGGTTTTTTTGTTTGTTTGTTTTTTGCTTGTTTGTTTTTCTGTTTTGCAGGTTGGCTGTTTTTTTATTATTATTGATGGCAAACAGAAGATAAACATGACACAAAAAAAAAATTAAAGAAATCTTTATCTCGACATGAGTGCCAACATGAATAAAGTGTGCGGTGGGGTGAAGGAGCAGCATGGGTGACTGACCGTCAGTGTTAAATCAGGGCCCTGAGAGAGACAGAGGCTTTTTGGTTGAAGGGTCAGAGTCTGTTAAACAGGCTGGATCTGACTAATGTTTGAGACCCTCAGTGACCTTCACTGAACTCTATAGTCCCTGTGGCAAACGCTTGATGTGCCATGATTTAAGCATGAGAAATCAAGATCATTGTCACTTTGTTCTTCACTGTGTCAGTCAGACAGTGTAGTACAGTCTGAAATAGCAATGTGGACGTAGAGTGTGAGTTTAATATGTGTTTGACCTGCTGGAATTACCGCAGTCTCTTTAATATCTTTTATATATATTATATAGATATGACATATATTCCTGCTAAATTCAAGGGGTGCTTCAGATAATGCTGTTCAGTTACCATCCTGATAGTGTACTTTTGTATTTGGTATTTACTTCATTTTTGGTCTTTTGTTTTGTTTGTTGGTGTGCTATTTATTTTATTTTCGTTTAGATTAGCTTTTTTCTTTTTTCTTTTTCTTTTTTGGTCTTTTATTGTTGCTGTATTATGTGGTGTTTTATTATTTTAGTTTGTTTCATCTTAGTTGCTGTATTTTAGTTTACATTTAATCTATTTCTGTTGTGTGTCTATGGTTTGTTTGTTTTATTAGTGATATGTATGTTTGTTTAACGTATTGTTTGGTATTCTTTGTTAGTGATTTTGCTTTGCTTTTATTGTCTTTGATCTTTTACTTTTGTATTGAAATCGTTTTGCTGTTATGCTGGTTGGTTTGTTTATTTCTCTGTTGCTGTTATTTATTTATTATTGTTATTATTATTATTATTTATTTTAAATTGTTTTATTTTTTTGTCTGTTGCTTTGTGGCTCTGTTATGTTTTTCCACTGATTTTTGTATTTTTTTTGTTCTTTGTTTTTGTTTGTTTGTTTTTTGTTTTGGCATGTTTGGCCTCTTTACTTTTTGTAGTTGTTATATTTATTAAAAAATATATATTTTATTTTTTGTTTTTGCTATGATCTTGGATTTTTTGATTTGTTAAGTGTTTTGTTAGCTTTTTTTGTTAAGTGTTTTGTTAGCTTTTTTATATCTGCTCTTCAAATTTCATTAATTTATTCATTAATTTTCCTTCGGCTTAGTCCCTAATTATCAGTGGTCACCACAGCAGAATGACCAACTATTCCAGCATATGTTTTACACAGTGGATGCCCTTCCAGCTGCAACCCAGTACTGGAAAACACCCAAACACTCTTATTCACTCGCTCTCACACGCACGCATGCACGCACACACACACACACACACACACACACACACACACACACACACACACTATGCCCAATTTAGTTTATTCAATTCACTTATAGCGCATGTCTTTGGACTGTGGGGGAACACGGAGCACCCACGCGAACATGGGGAGAATATGCAAACTCCACACAGCACTCCCTCTTCAAATTTTCATATCCCTATACTTTATACTGTGTTAACAATTCTTGTTAATTTGTTCTGCTTTTCCTTCTTTTACTTTTTCTTCTTCTACTTCTTAACTTATAGCAATTGAAACTCTGACATTGGGTTCCAAAAGAGCAATAAAATCTTCCTGTAAGCACACACACACTGAAAGTCCACATGAGCTCAAATAACAGAGGTGCAGAGTCATCACTGCATCATTGCTGTGGGCTGATTAGAGCAGAGCTACCTAAAAAACACGCACGCACGCACACACGCACACAGACACAGCAGCGAGCAAAATCTTTGCTTATAGGTTTGTGGCTGTGCATACATTTATGTGCATTGGCAATGCGTCTGTGCATTCAAACGTGAAAGCAAAAGAGAGGAGGGCCCGAATGAGGAAGACAGGAGCTGATGCACAGCGCTTTAAGAAGAGCCAGGGGATGAAGATTAGGATAGAGGTGACCGTGAGGACAGCTCAGTATATTAAACAGAAGAACGGGCCAGAGATCAAAGAGCCTGGCAGTCTTTGAGCCTGCTCAATTACGCACTTGTTTTGTTTGGTTGCCTAATTTGCCTTTCTTTGTGGCATATTTTCCAGAACGAACAAATGAAAGCTGTATTTAAATAGAGAAACCATGACCTGGGGCTCTAACAGGCCATTTTAAAAAATAAAAATAAGATACAGTGATACATAAGAACTCTTTAGTTTGCATTTTAACATAAGCGTTCATAAATAGCACAGTTATATTGCTTTACTCTAAGATACTTGGAAGGATGCTTTTGTTACAGTGTTGTGATTGTTTGTTTGTTTCTTTAACTTTTTTGTACTGTTTTGTCTCTATCCACTATAAAGGTTAGGAACCTTCATGAACTTGGTACCCCATAAAAATAAATAATCACCAGAACTATGCCATTCGTTTGTGCTACAGTATGTTTGTGATACTTTGTTCCGCAACAACGAACGTTTGTGCTGCTTTAGTGTTTGGGATATTACACTTTTTTTTTTTTGACAGTGTGACATTACTCTCCAGCTTGTGTTGGTCCAAAATCAGCACAGTTCATTTTGCACTTGCTTCTGTCATTAAACAAATGCTATATCTACTTTCTTTCTTTAGATATAACCAACATATTTTGGGAGGTGTTGATATAATTTTCCACCCTAGTTCGTCTAAATCGCACTAAACTGGTGTCATCCGTTTGTGATTGATTTGTGCTGGTTTGTGCCTTGAAATGATTTTCAAATATATTTTCACTTCAGATATATTCATTTTCAAATATTGGTATTTTCACAAATAACAAACATAATTCGAAGCAGAGACGACTTGTGTTCTTCCATGCCTTTATACACCTCTTATTCATTGTGTGCTCAATACTTTTCCTTGTGTCCTTTTCTTTAGTTGCTGAACTAATTAGTTTTGTTTTGGTTTAGTTTTGTGGTTACTTTAGTGGTTAGCAACATATGGCAAAAAGTTCAAGTCAACAGCACCTTTAGAACTATATTTTCTGTATTATATTTTCTGTAGAAATATATATATATATATATATATATATATATATCTGTATTTTGAAAGTTTTAGAGGGACATTTTCATACATAATTTGCCTGTTTATGGTTCATTCAACTTTTTTTCTGTCTATTCAGATTATTTTCTAAACCATTGGGTGATAAATGAGATTGTGGTCATGTAGGGAAAATTGATTATGTGTTTAATACTTGACATGATGTGCACTCAATTATATTATAAATAGTGTATTATATACTGATAACATATTTTAATGTTATACTGAGTATAATTTGCAATAAGAAGTGTCATAATATTGCAATATGTTTGTACTATTCTATTAAATAATACATCCATATGTTATAGACTCCAGCCAATGCTCCTAGAAAAAATTGTATGTGTTTTTGCACCATTTGTAGCATGGTGTTGTAAATGGAGAGCTGTGATTCAGGCCTGGCTGTGGTCATGGAGGTGCTGACCTTGTTAAAGAGCTGCAGGACCTTTGAACCGATGGGTGTGTAAAGTGTCAGGCCTCCAGATGGACCATCAGCTTCACTGCACAACAACAACCACAGGAAACAAGAGCAGATGTCCTCAATGTCCCAAGACAGATCTGTAGATGATTTTCATGCTTAAAAAAATAAAACAAACAAGTGATCTTAGGCTTTTTGGATTTTCATAATGTCTTTTCAGTTTAAAGAAAACATCTAAAATGCATTTTAAAGGGTTTCTTTTGTCCCACTTTATCAATTAGCATTCTCAGGTTTTTATTTTTTAATTTTTTTTGTCATACTGTTCTGAGATTATCATACATTAATCTACTTTGTAAAATGTATTTTATTTATTTATTTATTTATTTATTTATTTATTTATTTATTTATTTATTTATTTATTTATTTATTTATTTATTTATTTATTTATTATTTTTATTTATTTATTATTATTATTTTTTTTTAATCATTTTTAATTTTTTTAGATATTTAGAGTATTTTCTAAGTTATGGTATGATTAAAAGAGATTCCCAAAATCCCCCCAGTAAAAAAATTTTAATGCTAAGAACTTTAACCATGCACTTCAAATATTCTCAGTATATTTTCATTAATATTCTCAAATATTGTTGTGCATGATAATGTATTAAAATAGTAAATTAAAAACTTTTTTATGAGTTTTATCTATTACAATAGCAATTAAATAGATTTAATCATATCTGTATTTTGAAAGTTTTAGAGAGATATTTTCATACACATATTGCCTGATTATTTATCCTTTATTCTACTTTTTTATTCTATTTTCTTCTGTCTGTTCAGAATATTTTCTAAATTACTGAGTGAAAAATGAGATTCCCCAAATCCTCCATGTAAAACATTTGATGCCAATATGTCTAAAAAAATTAAATAAGGATTTTGCACCTGAACCTCAAATATTCAGATTTTTGTGCTAGAAATGTGCAACTTTAGAAACATTTGTATTAACTTCTTTAAAATGAGTTTTATCTTCTACACAGAGCCAAAAATCTCCACTTCAAAAGCACTTAAATAGTTTTAAATCCGTAGTTTTAAAAAAGTTTTAATCATATCTGTATTAGTGTTGTCACGATACTGGAAATTGATACCAATCATTACTGAAATTTTAAAAAGTAAATTTCCTATTAACATTTGAGCGTGGTTGAGCACGATCTTAAACAGCGCTGATTTACCATTGTGTTCACATGCTCAACAGAAATGACTGTGATTGGCTGTGAAGGTCATCAGTTCACCGAAGCCACTGCTGTTTACTGAGTATAACTACAGATACAGGGACACTGGAGCGTTTTAAAACCGCAAAGATCAGCCGGTCTGTTTATAAGCTGACATATGAGCGATCCCCTGATTAATCAACTGATCTTCACAGCTTTAAAATGCTCCAGTGTCCCTGTATCTGTAGTTACACTCAGTAAACAGTGATGAGTTTGGTGAAATTATGACATTCACGGCCAGTCACAGTCATTTCTGTTGAGCATGTGAACACAATGGCAAATCAGCGGTGTTTGAGAACGTGCTCAACAGTGCTCAAATGTTAGCGGGAAATGGAACCTGAACCTGAACCTCAAGTGTTTCTTGTTAGAAATACATGCAAATTAGTTCATCTTTAATGAAACAATGACTTATTTGCATATTCAGACATTAATTGCAATTACGTTTTTTTCACTTGTCATTAAAAATATGTTTGCAATTCTTCATGTAATCAACTGGCCAAGTATGTTTGCAATTCTTCATGTAATCAACTGGCCAAGTATGTTTGCAATTCTTTATGTGGCCAACTGGCCAACTATGTTTTTATTATTATTTTGTATTCATCTGAAATGATGAAGTGTTCTCCATAGTAAAGCTGGTCCACAAAGAGCCAGGGACACTGCAAACATTGCAAGATAAATGCAAAGAGATTTTCATGGAAAGAGGTTTGATTATCCAGATGAGACACAAGCAAACCTAGTGAACGTTTCTTAGAGCATCTGTGCTGTAAGAAGTGATTTATTTAAGAGGAAAAGCATGTACGGATGAGAAATACGCTAGAAAGTGTGGGAGAGATGGAGGAGAGAAAAAAATTGGACTGTGGTGATTGGTGAAAGGTACTGCTCTGAATGTAATAACTATTGATGTGTTGTAAGAAGTGGAATAGAGAGAGAGAGAGAGAAATAAAGAGAGAGATGTGTTTTCACAGTCGATGTGTGCTGTTTTGTTGCATTTGTCATGAGGAGTCAATAAGAAAAGGCTGTTGTGCTGAATAAACACACTTCTGCTGCTCTGATACAAAGACATAAAGGTCTGATTAGTTTGGCAGACAATGACTGGTGTGTATGTGTGTGTGTGTGTGTGTGTGCATGTGCGCGTGCGTGTGTCTATGTATGTATGTATGGTGCTAATAAAGGGATAGTACAATAGTTATTTTTGATTTTAAAAAATGCAAGTTAAATGCTACTGGCACATTAAGAGTCAAAAATAAATAAAAACTAAACCAAAAAAATGTAAATTAGCCACATTTTTCTAATGAGCTAAAAAATTTTTATTGTTATAATTGTATTTTATATAGTGTTATGTTGTGTTGTGTTGTGTTGCGTCGTTATGTTATGTTATGTTATGTTATGTTATGTTATGTTATGTTATGTATTTGGTATTAAATATTATATACTACCAAAACAAAACTATATCATTGCTTATTTATATTAATTTGCAAAACTTTTATTTATTATTTTTTTTATTTTAAATCTCCCAAAGCATAATAAATGAAATCTAATAAAATAATTTATATAATTATATAATCTTTATATTAATATGATGACCTCAAAATAATAATGTAAAAATATACTATAATAAAATTAATGCTTTGAAACTTTTAAAACCTGAAATTTTCCCTATTAATATAAATAAGCAATGAAGTAGTTTTTAGGATTTATTTTTATTTTGGTAGTATATATTACATACTATCAAATATAATATAATATAATATAATATAATATAATATAATATAATATAATATAATATAATATAATATAATATAATATAATACAATACAATATAATACAATATCATTTATCTATTATACTTTTTACTTGGAAAAAATGCCCTATTGAATATTAATAATGTGATGAAACAATAAAAATGATTACTAAAGTGTAGAGAACGTTTATTTGCCTGAGGAAAAGTCTGTAAAAATATGCTCAATGTACTCTTATTATGCAGATTGAATTGCTTTTGCATTGAAGTTAAAATTACGAGTAGAATAGCCCATTATCCCAACCCAGGCTTATTCTGAAAACATACCTGTGGATACATTTCTAGGGACCTCAAAATACGTCCCAGGAGGTACGTGTTTTTGTTTTCTCGAATCCACCAGAGGTCCCTGTGTGCACTTTTTAAGATCTCAAATTTCTCTTGCGAGTGCCATTCACACCTGCCATTCTCGCGTTAACCCACCAGAGGCCACTGTCAACTGACTGTTTGGCTGACTGACTGATCGACTGACCCACCCTCCTCCTTCCATAATCCAACCAATTTTATTGATTGACCCACCCACCCACTTCCCTAAACCCAACCAACAATTTTCAAAACCAATCCAGGAAAAATAAAAGCCCTCCTAGTTTTACCTGACTTTTACCACGTTTTCAGATTTTACCACGTTCTCACCCTGTTATTTACGTGCTTATTTTATTTTTTGGATTCTGTTTTTGTGTTACCTGCTTTCTGGAACTGTTCTTCGCCAGACTCGAACCCCGTCGTCGTGGTCAATTCCTCTTTGCGTCTCAAGTCTACCGACGTACATGGCGAGCTAACTGGACAAACCGGTTAAAGTGGGAAAACCGTCCATGATTTAAAAAATGAATTGCAGCCATACGTACCTCTGGTCACATAATTCGCGGTCTCCAGAAATGTGTTCAGAGGTACGTTTTCAGAATGAGCCTGTGTTGCATTATCCAACAATTTCATAGAAATGTATAATAACGTTAAAATTCTAAATACAACAAACACACCTCTAAAAATGAATATGGAGAAATTCCTTCATATTAATACACTACATTAATTTTACAGGGTGTGTTTTTTTATTGAGTGCAGGATGTTTTACAATTGTATACAATTCTTTTTACAGTATACATTTAAAATATGGTTTATTTTCACATTTCTTAGAACAAAGAGTGTACTGTATGATTTGTATTTATTAAACTGCATTAAATAATAATAATAATAATGGGCCTCACGGTGGCGCAGTGGATAGCACGTTCGCCTCACAGCAAGAAGGTCGCTGGTTCGAGCCTCGGCTGGATCAGTTGGCGTTTCTGTGTGGAGTTTGCATGTTCTCCCCGTGTTGGCGTGGGTTTCCTCCGGGTGCTCCGGTTTCCCCCACAAGTCCAAAGACATGCGGTACAGGTGAATTGGGTAAGCTAAATTGTCCGTAGTGTATGAGTGTGAATGGGTGTGTGTGGATGTTTCCCAGAGATGGGTTGCAGCTGGAAGGGCATCCGCTGCGTAAAACATATGCTGGATAAGTTGGCGGTTCATTCCGCTGTGGCGACCCCAGATTAATAAAGGGACTAAGCCGAAATGAAAATGAATGAATGAATGAATAATAATAATAATAATAATAATAATAATAATAATAATAATAATAATAATAATAATAATAATAATAATAATAGGCCACAATCAACTGGAATAAAATTAAGATTTATTTTTCAAGACATTTTTCACAGTGTAGATTTATATTACTTTATTTTGGACACCATTATTTGTCATCTGACCCAGAGAAGGTTTTGTTTTACAGACTAGTCAATAAAGGGCTCTTAAGAATCAAAAGCCTCACTTTCACTCACACTGCCTTCTGTTGCTTTTTCGTCTGCTCTGTTATTGTCCTTGCCACTGATTCAGATTTGGGAGGGACTGGGAAGCCTGAGATAGTGCTGTTTTGCCACATTTGTCATGAGGAGTTAATTAGCAAAGGCTCTTGTGCTACTTTTGTCACCTCACCATTGAATCTTCATCCACTTGAAAGGCTCAAGTGCCAATGAGATGTATGAGTGCTTTTCTCTTTATCCAAATTACATTTTCAAATTTCACATGAAATTATTAACTCCTTACACCTTTATTTTCATATTTCTTACTTTTCTAGACACACTTTTAAAGAGGTTTCCAACAAAACCCTGTGCAAACATCTGGTTCACAAATTCAATATATATTCATATGCAAAACAGCTTTATATCAAACACTTTACCTCACTTTTAATGCATATTTATTCCATTTAGTTCATATTAACTATTGGTTTACCATACATATATCACACACACACACACACACACACACACACACACACACACACACACACAGTTTCAAAGCTCTGTTTTGAAGATGTTCACTGAGGAATAGGTTCATACATATTTATAACATTTAATCTACAAGAAATATGAAAAATAAATATTTTTGGCTTTTTGCAGATTTTTTGTTTGTTAATTACGGAGCAACAGGATATGTTCCTACATAATATGCATGATTATTTAACAAAAAATCAGTTAAACAGACTTAAGGGGAAAAAAAAATTTATCTATTTACTGAATTGTTTTATTTATTGGTTTATTTATTCATTCATTTAAAAATATGAACTTTACTCTTATTTTTTTATGTAATTTGCCCTCAAAGTTATTTTTTATTACAGTTAATGATCTTCCGATACAATTGTGGTTCTTCGTTAGTGCACTCCGAAAACATTTGTGCTTTTTTGAACACAGGTGTGGTGTGCGAAGAAGGATGACTTATTAACAAGAGATTTCCAAATGCACAGCTAGTGATTTTCAGCCACCAATAAACTTACGGTTAATGTTAATGTGACTATTTTCAATTCCGTAAGATTTCTTGTCAATGTTTTAATGTAATGAAAATATATAAATATAATCAGTTAAACAGACTTAAACAAAAAAATGTATTTATTTATTTATTTATTTATTTATTTATTTATTTATTTATTTATTTATTTATTTATTTATTTATTTGTTGACGTGTTTAATATTTTTAATTATTCATTAATTTTAAAATATAAACTTTAAAAGATATGTATTTTATTTTTTTATGATATGATTTATTTATTTATTTATTTTGTGGCTGATCTCAATGTTTTCTGAATTATGGAATGATGAAAAAATCGTCTGTAAAAATATTTGACTATAATGATGGGGGGAATTAGCAGAATTTTGAAACTGGCTTCATGATTAGATTTTTGTACTGGAAATGTAGTCAAATGAGCAAATATTCAATTAAGTAATTAATAATTTAACATTTATTTACCAAATTTATCAAACATACCATTTATAAAAACTTGCAATACATCAAATGTTTGCAATTCTTAATTAATTAATTAATCTTAATTAATTTAACAACTGTGTAAAAAAAGAAAATGTTTGTGTGTTTTTCTTGTTTTTTAACCCTATTCTCCATCAATGTCCTGCCTTAAATAAACTGATCACATGCTCTCACTCATTTTCCCAGCTGTTGAATTGAATGTAATTATCAGAGAGAAGGTTTTGTTTCATGGAGTGGTCAGTAAAGCCTATTTTTTCCCTTGCTTGGTCGCTTTCATCTGCCCTGTTGAACTTCTGGCTCTCTTATTGTTTTTGACACTGATTCAGTGTTGAAAAGAAGCTGATATTTGGTTGATCTTCAGAAGCTCTCGGCCTGACATTTATCCTGCCATCGAATTAATTTACGGCGTCAGTCTCTCAGTTTAGAAAGTAAAGCCAGCGAGATAGAGAGACAAGGGCTGGAAGTGGGAGATACTGAAAATGTGTACAAATCTGTCGATGTCTCGTAGAAATCACATAATGCCCAGATGTGACTAGGGTGCGTTTCTCAAAACCATCATTAGCCAACTAAAATCGCAAGTTCCATTGTTTAAAATGTAGTTTAGGGATTTCCAGAATCCATTATTTCAACAAATACTCGCAAACAACATCATCATTTTGTGTGTTTCGAACTTGGAACTACACTTCCAGACTTATAGTTAGAAGCAGAGTTCATGGCTGTGTTCTAATCTAAGTTATCCCCCCTATGCCATATTCCTTTCCAACGCTTTACCATACACTCTGTATGATTTTAAAAGCTTGCCCTCGTTTTATGTAATTTGTTATCAAAGTTATAAAAATTTTTTATTATGGTTTAGTTTAATGGTCTTCCGATTGGCAATTGTGGAAACATTTTGAAAACATTTATGCCATTTTGAACATAGCCGTGGCATGCGAAGAATTGTATTTGCATTACAAGCGATTTCGAGAAATTGGGAAAACAAAACATACACATCATGGTCCAAAAAAGTAAAAGTTATTTAAATAAAAACATTTTAGCAAATTGTGCTTTAGTAAAATGTCATTTCTGAAATCAAATGTTATTTTATAGACAACAAATAAATCAAATATTGTTTTTTTTCACGTCATCGTATGGCCATATTATTTGTATATGAGTTTAGACTAAATTATATTGTGAGTGCTTTTATGTTTCATTTGCAGTAGTAGAAAATAAGTATATATATTCTCAATAATACTTGTAAAAAAGGGACTTTTTGCTTCAATTAAGCATGGAGAACAAACCGACAGACCATGCAAGTGTTTATTACTCATATTGTTGTATACGGTATTGGTTTATTACTCATATAATATTATGTATAATATTATAACTCATATTTTTCCACAGTGAGCGAGGTTAAGGTCTTTGTACACTAAAGTTTGAACTTTTCGTTTGCGATTTTTCTTTTTCGTATTTAAATCCCAAAAAGTTGTCACAAACACAAACCTCCAATGCTTATTCATTAATCTGTTGCGGAATAATTAGCAAAGCAATATAAAAAGGAGTCTTCTATTCTGCAGCGCATGTACGTGTTCCTCAGGTTGCGCCAGATTTTCTTCACTGATTCAACTGTCAATCATATTAGCAACAAGCTATTGTTTACCTCAATAGCGTTACTTTATAATCTCCCACAAACTGTTTATTTTGAAATCAGTACGTACCAACCTGGTTTCCAAGCTGTTCTTTGTATTCCATACTTTGCTTGCCATAAAGGGCTTTGTGTTGCTAGACCAATTGGATTACTTTCTCTGATGCCATTTTGGATTCATTTTGTACGGTGGCCCTGAATTATCAAAATACCTCTCAAAGTGAAGTTTCACAAACTAATTTCGAGAGGAGCACATGATATGATTGATCGCAGCTGGTCTCTCATCTGTAATCACTAGTAAGCCAATCAGATTAATACAAACTCCCTATAAGTAGCCTGTCAAAAAAATACTCTCTTATCTTCGTTTTCAAAGAAACCCCCCATCCACCCCATCTCCCCCTTTTCCTCCTGTATCAATGGAAGCTCTCGAGAACTATCTGATCTCGTACCCCCTTATATGCTTATTGACCAGGTGGGAGCCCTGGGCTCAATTATCTCCAAGCTCAGGGTTCTCTCCCGGGACAGCATGCCAAACCTGCTATAATTATCCAGCAATATCTAAGTGTGAACTCTTGAAATGCTTTTTTGGATGCGAAAAATGAATAAAATCAAACGTGATTCGATTTTTATTTTATGATGGATGCAAGTTTCGGATGCAGTGTGTCAATACTATTGACCCACCGTGAGGTCAAATTTATTTCTTAACGTGCAAAAAATACAGATGAAAATTTCAGATTCAATGTGCAATAATCTTTACACAGACCAAAACAAAGACAGACATTTCGACACAGAACAGACATTTTCAAATGGGAATAGCTGACTTTAGCATAGTTTTTCATATAAATAAGTATGTTTACTTAGCATGTTTCTTAAATATCTGCGAGCATATTAAAATATTTTATTGCTTTAGAGGAGTCAAAAAACTTACATGCAGCATCTTTAATGCCATACCACGCAAAGCATGCTGGGAGCTACACATCCACTACCCAGGTACTCATGCCAACAGTGGATTAAATATAATACATTGTCAAAATTGTCCAAGAATTGCCTTGATTCAGCTCATTTTAAACAAGCAAAAATGTTGTTTGGGTCTTCTGCAGTAAAAGTACTTTCTACTGAGGTAAGTGTACTTGTGTTCACCATCTTCATTTACACCATCTCCATTTATTCTCATTTTAAAATGTCTCTTGTTTTGTCTTTTCTTTGGTTTTGGTTCCCGGTATAGTCAAAATTCCTGAGATGGAAAGTGATTCGTTGCTAATGCAAGTTCATTTGCTGATACTTTCCATGTCTTTCACTGTGTTTCAGTACATCTTGTTGCCATAACAATAACATGCTTGCTGCTGCTCCCTGCAGTCTTCTCAGCGCAAGCAGTATTAGTCAGGCCAAGCTGAGCAAATGCCCAAACAAGAAGCACTGGATATTTTACTGAAGCGCATTATATGGCTTCTTATTCTTATTTTCATTCTTATTCTAAAATATCTCAGTCTTTGCTTTCTCCTATAGAATATTTTCAGTTTATCAATTTTATCTTTTCTGTGAAGTAAAATCTCAATAATGAATGAATGAAAAAAAAAAATGCAGGGACCTCTGATTCATCTAATAGTTATGCCAAATATGTGTGGATTAATAAAAAAAATTATCAGTAAGGAAACAATGAATTTCATCAATATATTTCAACCATGATGATGAAGATGATTTATGCATATATATGTGTCAGTTAGTTTGTCTTGCATTCATTCATTTATTCATTCATTCAGTCAGTCAGTCAGTCAGTCAGTCGATCAGTCGGTCAGCCATATAGCATTCATTTATTCATTTTCACTCATTCATCTAGAATTCATTCAGTCAGTCAGTCAGTCAGTCAGTCAGCCATCTAGCATTCATTTATTCATCTGGAATTCATTCATTCATTAATTAATTAATTCATTTATTCATTTCTTTGTTTGTTCATTCAGTCAGTCGGTCAGTCGGTCAGCCATATAGCATTCATTTATTCATTTTCACTCATTCATCTAGAATTCATTCAGTCAGTCAGTCAGTCAGTCAGCCATCTAGCATTCATTTATTCATCTGGAATTCATTTATTCATTAATTAATTCATTCATTTATTCATTTCTTTGTTTGTTCATTCAGTCAGTCAATCAGTCAGTCAGTTATTCAGTCAGTCAGTCAGTCATATAGCGTTCATTCGTCTGTCCGTATTGCATTCATAGTCCCTCACCTTGCATTCATTCATTCATAGAATTTGTTCATTCGTTTGTTTTTTCGTTCGTTCATTCATTCAATCATTCAATCATTTATTAATTCATCTGGGATTTATTTCTGAATGCAGCAATCCTTAATATACTGCAAGTTATAGTATTCACCAGCACAGTAATTACCATACATTTACAGTATTACCATACAGTAAAAACAACTGTTATTAAACTATAATTGACCTTCTGTGTCATCAGAAGATTATTGTTTTTGGTTAGATGCTAAACCTAATTAGCAGTTTGCTAAACAATTAAGATGTAAACATAACAGAAATTTAATCATTTTGTTGTGTTTTTCAGACTGACCTATAAATGAACAGTGAGTTCATATCTGCCCCCATTGTCATGCCAAATCCCATTTTCATTGTAACATATATGGATTAATAGTAATAACAATCATCAACATCAACATCAGGACCTATATACACACAAAATAACAGCCAATAAAAAGCACCTTAAGTAAATCTAAATAGTTAACAAAGTAATCAGTACTGAATCATTGTATTGGATCTGTGCTTTAATGTCTTAAAGAGACATAACTATTAATACCTGCTGCTGCCACAAAGCTCACCTTTAAAATAATAAACTTTGTTTCATTTATAAAGTGAACACTATAAATTTATTTTACATTTAGGCTAATCTTAGAGTTAGACTATTTTATTTATATATATCAGTGTATTTCTGCTTTTTTTACTGACTGTTCACTTGTCTTTAATAAAGTCTGAATTTTAACACTTAGGCCAGCAGTTTTTGCAGTGGCATTGAAGTACATAAAGTGAAATGATCCAATTCATACTTGTATATATAGGTAATACAGATCATATTATAGATTTTTTTTCACTTGAAAAACCACAGGTTTTGTGATCCGTTGGATTGTTAATAATGTAGTACATCAGAAAAACAACTGAAAGGTTGAGCATATTTTGATGGTAAATAAAAAATGACCTGATCTGGGAATAAACAAACACATCATTGAATCAGCATGTTGAACCACTAAAATGAATTGTAGGATAATACACAGAGTGAGTCTTTGAAATTATGAGCATTCTTTTTTCAGCGATTATTCATTCATTCATTTTCCTTTGGCTTATTCCCTTTATTTATCAGGGGTCGCCACAGCAGAATGAAGCATCAACTTATCCAGTGGATGCCCTCCCAGCTGCAACCCAGTACTGGGAAACATCCATACATAATCATTCACCTATAGCTCATGTCTTTGGACTGTAGGGGAAACTGGAGCACTCGGAGGAAACCCATGCGAACACGGGGAGAACATGCAAACTCCACACAGATATGCCAACTGACCCAGCTGGGACTCAAACCAGTGACCTTCTTGCTGTGAGGTGACAGTGCTAACCACTGAGCCACCGTGTTGCCCCTTCAGTGATTATTCAGTGATTATTCTACACTCAAATTTGATTTTTAACTGCTTTCTACCACAATATGGGCCTTTTCTCTTTAATGAAGTACTTTGTTTCCCCAGACTTCAGGTTTATGTATGAATCACATATGAAGTGTGGAAGTGGCCAGTGAAATGTCAGCTGTCTGATGAGAGCTGGCTGTGGGTGCGAGGCTGATTTTCCTGTCCTTTGCAGAAGTTGGCAGGACTGAGTTCCGCTTGCCTTATCAAATAAATTGGAGAGGTTTTTTTTCTCACTATTGCCTCGGCAGAAAAGGTTTTGGCTCACCCGAGGGTCTTCCGCTCATGCCTGCTACTGATGGGAAAACTACTTAGAATAATTGTGTTCAAGGATTGCAAACCACCGCATGGCTCTCTCTCTCTCTCTTTCTCTTTCTCTCTCATTTTCTCTCTTTGTATCATTCTGCCTCATTCTCTTTCGTTCTCTGCATTGAAAGAATATGAATTGGACATTCCCAGCTTTCAACATGAGGAAAAGGAGGCTGTTTTAGTCTCTGCGTCATCCCTGTTTTAAGGGTTATTATGTAATAGCATGGTGACCTGAATGGTTTCTTTTTATTACATGAAAAATAAGAACATTTCCCAATTTAATGTGAAATAGATTATTTAATAAATCAATTCATCCATCCATTATTGCCATCATTATCCTGGCCAGACATACCAGACATAATAACTTTGTTCAAAAGAACAACATTTGTTTGCAATAGTTTTTATTTATTTATTTTATTTGTGTATGGGTGACTGTGTACTTGTTTATGTGGTTTACAAGGACACAGCATTGTATAATAACATAGGTATGACCAGTGTTGGGGAAAGTTTCTTCTTAAAGTAATGCATTACACTATTGAGTTACTCCCCCAAAAAAGGAACTAGTTCGTTACTTAGTTACTTTTTCTGGAAAGTAATTTGTTACGGTACTTTTGAGTTACTTTTTTCATACCTGCCTGAGGCTTGATCTCTTTCAGAACTTGCAGGGTATTTTTCTTTATTTTAAATAGAGGATCTCTGCATTTAACGACACACTACATAACCTACATAACCTACACCTTCATTTACCTTTCATTACCTTTCATCATTTATTAAAAAAACATGTTACCTTCTGAGAACTTCCTGACCCTATGCATGTCATATATACAGATTAGTGAAAGTGGAAAGCAATGTGTTAGCTACTTTTATATTTTTGTCTTATTAGTTCCATCACAGAAATGTAAGGCTCTGCCATCTTGGTTTCTGCCTGTTTCTGCATTCTCTCATTGAGTGTGATTCAACATAATTACACTATTTTTAATTCAGCAATTTATTTTTTAAAAGCGAATTAATCTAAAAAGTAACTCACATTACATGTTTTAAAAAGTAACTCAAATATTATTACTTATTTTTTAAAAGTAATGCGTTATTTTACTCATTACTTAGAAAAATAATATTATTACGTAACTTGTAATATTATTACGTTACTCGTAATGCGTTACCCCCAACACTGGGTATGACCTAGTTGTACTCTATTAAGGTGAACTCTCCATAGTCGTAGTGTATTTTATACTGTAAAAAGGCAAAAAAATATATCTGACCTTACCCTATCTCTACTACTTTTTTGAAGAAAGTGTTTTGTAAAAAAAAATTAATTAAAAATGCAATCTAGGGCGACGCGGTGGCACAGTGGGTAGCACAATCACCTCACAGCAAGAAGGTCGCTAGTTCAAGCCTCAGCTGGGTCAGTTGGCATTTCTGTGTGGAGTTTGCATGTTCTCCCTGTGTTCGCGTGGGTTTCCTCCGGGTGCTTAGGTTTCCCCCACAAGTCCAAAGACATGCGCTATAGGTGAATTGGGTAAGCTAAATCGTCTGTAGTGTATGTGTGTGAATGAGTGTGTATGGATGTTTCCCAGTGATGGGTTGCGGCTGGAAGGGCATCCTCTGCGTAAAAACATATGCTGGATAAGTTGGTGGTTCATTCTGCTGTGGCGACCCCAGATTAATAAAGGGACTAAGCCGAAAAGAAAATGAATGAATGAATGAATGAAAATGCAATCTGACTCCACTGTTGCATGATGCCCGCATATGTGGTATGTGGACAGTTGACTTTTGATGAATAAAAACTACATTTTACTTTACATTTTAGATAAAATACATATTCATCATACATCAATGTACATACTACATATTAGTATGTACTTATTTATTTGTTTGTACCTCAATTGACCGCCTTGTATAATGTTTTCACAGATATACCTGGGGAATTTAACACATGGCTATGTATAAAAAAGTCTGTATTACCTACCAATGGAAAACCAGTAATGCTAACTTGGTCACATGAAGCAGATCTCAACCAATCAAATGGCGGCTTTTAGTCTCCTTCCCATAGAGGCAGCATTAGCATTAGCTGTAAATCTTTTTAGGTGAAAGATTTTAGGCTTGCCTTCAATAAGCTTTGCTATCACTGTCAGCCATCTTGTATTAACGACGTCAACAAGCAACACATATTTGAATGAAGATAGTAGTGACTATTACAATATTGCTCTCAATCTACACTCTCCTTAAGTTGTTTGGAGAAAATAACCTTGATAAATAAACCTTTAAATAATTTATATTGTTCATTCATTCATACATTCAATCATTCATTCATCTATTCAGTTGTTCACTTCATTCATTCAATCAATCATTTATCCATCCGTTCATTCAATCATTTATCCATCCAGTTGTTCACTTCATTTATTCATCCATTCATCCATTCATTCATTCATTCAATCATTCATCCATCCATTCACTTGTTCACTTCGTTCATTCATTCAATCATTCATCCATCTGTTCATTCATTCATTCAATCATTTATCCGTTCACTTGTTTAATTCATCCATTCATTTATTCATTTGTTCATTGATTGATTGATTCATTAATTCATTAATTCATTAATTAATTCAACCAATAATTTATCTGTTCACTTCATTCATTCATTCATTCATTCATTCATTCATTCATTCATTCATTCATTCATCTATCCGTTCAATCATTCATTCAATCATTTATCTGTTGACCTGTTCACTTCATTTATTCATGTTCACTCATTCACTTCATTCATTCATTCATTCATTCATTCATTTATTAAGTCGTTCATTCATTAAAATAATTAATTCATTCAATCATTTTTTTGCCTGTAACTGACAAATACTACAACTACTACTACTACTACTACTACTACTACTAATAATAATAATAATAATAATAATAATAATAATAATAATTATTATTATTATTATTATTATTATAATTATTATTATTATTATTATTATTATTATTACATGCTCAATATAATCAATATTCACCCCTCACCCAAGTCCGCATTCTTTTTTTTTACACTGTTAAAAAAAATGGATGGTGGCATATTCCCTTTTATTATATCAGATGTAGCATTTATATTTAATATGATGGTAGTCCATAAATAGATTGACTAGATATGATATGATCTCATTCCGGACGGCCTTGTGTTTTTAAGTTAAACGGTGAATCATTTCTCTCTGAACATTTGCCTTTCCTGCTCTGATGAATTGTCATCTCTGTGCAAATCCAGGCTGGCAGGTTCAGCTTTTCTCTCACTCCATTTTAAATCTTCTTCACAACGCCATAATTCTCTTCCAGTCTGTGCCAGCAAAACCCTTTTTCTGTCTCTCTCTCTCACACAGACATTGTCATTTTTCATTGTGCTTAGTTTAACAGTTCTTTGAATAGTGGCAGATCTTAGTATTCTGAATGGTGTGAAATAAACATCTGTCTCTGTGGATTCTTCCTAGTCAATAGCAGGAACGGTTACACAGAGAGTTTGAGTCGGATCATATTTAAGCTATTGATGTTCATTTCAAACAGCCAGTCTAATAATAAGCACAGTAATCAGACAGAAAGTCTCATATACTGAAGGGTATAATAATAATAATAATAATAATAATAATGATAATAATTCTGATAATAATAATGATAATAATTCTGATAATAATAATAATAATAAATTCAGGTTATGTATAGACCAGTTCTTTAAATTCTTTAAATTCTCTCTGGATCTACTGGATTTGTTAGATAAGGGTTTGAGTAAAATGTAAATGTTTGTTTTATTTTATTTCTTGCAAATTCCAAATAGAAATATGTATTTTTTTATTATTCACAAAATGTCAGATACCACATATATCAAATATCGATTTTGTAAGTCTTCTGAAGTCAAAATATTGGTGTTGTGTTTAAAAAAATTAATAATATTAATGTCTGAAAACATGGCATTTTTTTGTTATTTTAATCAGCCAATCAATAAATGTATCTATATTATTTTCACTGAACAAAATATGAAACACAAAAACAAAACAAAACAAATTTTTTTTTAATTAAACTAAAAAACAAAATCTAGAATTCATAATTCCCGAGATACTGGAAATTTCCTAGACTTCTGTTCATTTTTAATTACAGGATACAGTGATAAATTATCCCAATTATTTAAATTAATTACAATTTATTTCCATTTTAAATTGGGTTGAGAAATTATCCCCGTTGTTATGTTGAATGAGAAAAGCATCAAATAGTCATTGGTTTATTATTACCAGTTTTATATTACAATATTGGAAGTAATTTGTATATTAGGCTACAGTAGCATAAACTATGAAACCAAAATAAGGTCATCAGAAGCATTTACATTTTTATCTTCATGAAGTAAAAATCAGTGGTAACTAGGGCTGCATGAACAATCTGATATTGCGATATTTTATTTTTCTGCAATAAGTATTGCGATATAAATACAGTTTACTGTAAGCACTATTTGAATACAAAATTGAATAATCACAATTAAAAAAAAATGCTTTTCTTACTTTGCTTTGTCTTATTTCTAGTCCAGTTATTGAAAGATTCTTAGATAAAGTAAAAGTAAATCAAGTAAATCTAATATTTAAATACAATTAATGTTTGTCACACCTCCAAATATCAAACATTTTTGTGCCCAAATGTTTTAAACTCTAATTAAAATGCTCAGACACAGGCACAAAAACACATGCGTATGATAAACCTTAAATTTGTTATGGTAAAACTTAGCAGTGACTATAAATCACTTGTATTCTGTAGCTCCTGGTCAACTATAATTCAGACTCAACATTGCACATCTTGTGATGTGACTATTGCATATGCGCACATTGTGATACGAATCCTGGAACAATATATTGTGCAGCCCTAGTGGTAACCAAAACAGTGTTTGTGGAAATATTAAATTATTTTTGCGATGAAATAATACGCTCATCTAAAACTGCCAGTATGTGGTGGAAAATGTCTTGAGTGAGTCACTGAGTCATGTATTCAATTCATTTACTCAAACAACTGATTCATTCATCAATCCTGCAAACTGGCCTTTTGAAGCATTGGTTCAATTGATTTGTTCAAAACACAGATTCATTCAGAAACAAAACACAGCTGTGTAATATTTTCTTGGCAAAGTACACACACACACACACACACACACACACACAAACAAACAGAGATTCATTCATTCTTTCATTTCCTTCGGCTTAGTCCCTTTATTTATCAGGGGTTGACACAGCAGTATAAATCGCCAGCTTATCAAGCATATGTTTTACGAAGTTGATGCCCTTCCAGCTGCAACCCAGCACTGGGAAACACCCACACACTCTCGCTTTTACACACATACACTACGGTCAATTTAGCTTATTCAGTTCACCTATACCGTATGTCTTTGGACTGTGGGGGAAACCGGAGCACCTGGAGGTAACCCACGCGATCATGGGGACAACATGCAAACTCCACACAGAAATACCAACTGACCCAGCAACCTTCTTGCTGTAAGGCGACAATGCTAACCACTAAGCAAACTGCAGCCCCACAAATAGAGAATTCACTATCTAAAATAAAACAATATTAACAAGAGCATTTTTGCCCCACTATCTTGAAATTTAGGGTCATATAACAACATATAACAGTCTGGGTGGGAGCATAACATTTTAAACCCAAAGTTTTTTCATAACTAATTTGAAATTCAAAGAGACTCAAATGCTTCTTCAGTTTAAACGAGTAAAACATTTTTTTTTCTTGCTAGAATGTTCATAGTTGCAAGCTAGTAACCATATGGAGCCGTTGTTATGGAGCAGATGTTATGTGGCTCTAAATGGAAAGCAGAACTCATATACATGCAATTACACGGTCTAAAAATACAAAACCGAGACACAATAAGCCACTTTCAAAAAAGGCATTGGTGGAACTAATGCTTTCTGACATTGATACCATCTTGATTTCATCGCAGTTGTGCTAAAAAAAAACGTGACTTGATCTGTAGATCGTTTCAATAAATATAAATGGTGTATTTATGAAAATGATTACTGTCTGTTTGGACAAGCGGAGTGATTCGCATTTATATATAGCCATTTAAAGATGTCAGTTTAATGTTTCAAGGAAGAGTTTCCAGCGACGTGCATTAATCCGCGTGTGTGTTGTGACTTGGATATGTTTGCGTGCAGACCTCCGGCGATCATTTATTCATGTCAAGTGTCTCTTTTTCTAGTGGAACTAATGGAAAGCCCTGGTTGTACAAATGGGTGAAAAAAATATCTTTGCTGGCCAGATTTAGACATTGAGAGAGGGACAGCTTTCGCAGTAATGCAGGGAACGAAAGGACTGAGTGCCTAATGCCTTAGAGACATGCATCTGCTGACATTTCTCATCCTGCTTGTTTATGGGCTTTTTTTACGGTAATTTTTATGGTGAGAGACTACAGTGGAGGCTAGAGTTATTCATCACTGCTTGTGTTCGCGCTGCTGCTGTAGGCAGTTTTGCTGTCTGGTCATTGTTTTAGATGTAGGAAGTCAAATCATAGTTTGCATTCCTGTGGACAGATCCTAGATCAGCTCTATATACGCTTATAAGTGCTCGCTTTATGAATAGGCTGTCAAATGCTGTTTTTATTGAAAACTTTGCTGTGTTTGCTGTGTTCACTACAGAGGGTGTTGAGATCTCTGAAGGGGGTAATGCATAGGGTTTTATAGTGGATGTGCTGGTGGAATAAGTGAAGAAATGTAAAATACTTTTAATTGCATTGTGGCAAATAACACTTTTACTTCAAAACAGTTTCAATATAGTATTAGTCTTATAGTAATTAATTTGTATATTATGCTACTATAGCACAACATAAACTGTGAAACGTAAAAAAAAACACTCAAACAATAATTTGTGTTGCTCGTTTAAACTACTTATGTAAAATAAGCTGAAACAACACAATTCTTGATGTTTATTTGGGGACAACTTAAGATAATTAAGTTAACTTAATCGATTTGTGTTGGGACAACATGAAGGAATTGTGTAGAAACTAGCCTTTTTGACAGTGCGCCCAGCACTGAAATGTGTGCTGTTTGTTCAAACTACTTATTTAAAATGAACTGAAATGACACAATTCTTGAGTTTTTTTGTGGGACAACTTAATAGTTTTATGTTCAATTCACTTAAACTTGTAAACTAATAAGTTAACCTAGTTCCTTCATGTTGTCCCAACACAAGTCGATTGTGTGAAACGTAGCATTTGTTTACAGTGTAAGAACATATCAAAAATATCTTGGTGTTTATGTTCGTAAAATAAAAGTCAGTGGTAACCAAAACATTGTTTATTTTGTTACATAATAGGAGAGTCGTACAGGTTAAAAACAACATGTGGTTGAATTAAACGTGTGAATAGAAAATTATTTGTTGAATAAATTCATACTCTCAACTAAAGTCATAACAACTGAACTTCCACACAAATTCTTCATGTTCGATTAAGTTAACTTAATTTTTTTAACAAAGTTCAAATCATGTTTATCAAGTTGCCCCCCCACTCCCAAAAAATAAAATAAAAAATCATTGTGTTGATTCAGCTTATTTTAAATATGTAGTTTGAACAAATAACGCAATCTTTTTAAAAATTATTATTATTATTATTATTATTTTGAGTGAGAGTTCATCCGGAGTAATAAGTTCAACCAGCATGTATTGGCATGGTTATGAAATAAACATAAGCTTGTTTTTGGCGGACAAGGTCTGCTACACTGCTGTTGCTAATGTACAGCAAGAATACAATATTTATTTCAATATAATAAAATGTAGCAGCATTAAAGGAAAGGTAAACATAAGCTTTTGTAATTGCGCTGTATACCAGACCTACACTGTAAAAAATGCTTTGTCAATCGATTTGTGTTGGGACAACATGAAGGAATTAATTTAACTTATTCGTTTTTACTAATTAAAATGGATTGAACATAAAACAATTAAGTTGTCCCCAAAACACCTTGAGAATTGTGTTGTTTCAGCCTATTTTGCAAAAAAAAACAAAAAACAAAAAAAATACATTTGCTGAGCGTATATAGTTTCTACCGTATTATTAACAGTGATATTCTAGCAAGCACAGCTGCATTTTTTTTTACCATAATTTTTTACTTTTTTACAGTCCAATAGGCAAGAATTTTATATATGTATTATTTAACACTATCATTTAACACCAAGTTTAATGCTGCATTCACACCAGTTACATGTTAAGTCAATGCAAAGACATGAATAGACACCCTGCAGAATGATTCGCGTGAATGAAAGCTTCCATCATCCAGGTGTAGTTTCTGGAGTACATAAGACTGATTCCTGAAAGGCCACAGGGACAAACAAGTCTATGCTTGATCCTGTGGGCCAGCCTGACCTCCCGCCGGTGTCCTACCACACCTGTAGCTTTCACGGTGGACGTCCAGCTTCCCCAGCCTCACAGGAAGTTTGGCCAGAAGAAAAAAATGATCGTGCCCAACAGAGCCTGGTTTCTCTCAAGGTTTTTTTTCCCTTCACTTCGTCAATTGGTGAAGTTTTTTTACTCGCCACTGTTGCCACTGGCCTGCTCGGATCGGGACTTGTGGAGCTGCGCTTCGGTGGATTTGCTCTTCAGTATTTGAACTTTCAGCAGTGAAACTTAAACCACACTGAACTGAACTGAACTAAACTGAACTAAACTCTGAAATCTGGACTTTACTAGAACATGTTAAGCTGCTTTGACACAATCTACATTGTAAAAAGTGCTTTCAATAAACTTGAATTGAAACTTGAATTTCTGGAGGAGTTGATGAACTCACAGAACTGGGTTCATCTCAGAAAGGATCTAGTGAACTCACATAGAAATCACATCGAGCACAGCTACTCTCTCGATAAAATCCATGTTAGCTATTTAGCTTCGAAACTAGAGTCACCAGGCAGACAGAAGCCCCATCCATGATGTGAATCTGCGTCTATTGGGAAGTGAATATAACGCGCGGATGAAGCGATTTATTCGCACATGCCGGGTCTGGTGTGAACACCCCATAAGAGTTCAGATTTTTTTTTTTTTAAGTTCTAGTTATTAAAACTCCTCATTTAGTAGCATATTGCCTGAAGACACAAGACACATGTTAAATGTGATGGTTGAGTGTGGATTACTGTTAATTAACGTGGACAATGTAAGGCTTTTAAGATAAAGTAATTCAGCTCCATGCTTAAATAAATGAAATAATCTAATTGTTGCACGGCACTCTCTCTATCGCCACACAGAATAATAAGGTCGCCTGCCAGTCACTCACACTTTCAATGAAGAGCCGTATCAAAAATCTGTTATTATCGCTCCATCAAAAAGTTATTGTGTTTCATTTGAAAGCAAGGCATGAAGGTCCTTTTTTTTTCTCCCTTCATATTTAATATTTTTAAAAGTGTAGCACAGCCTATGATCATCACCACTGTGCTTGATGGAGAGGCTGAGGAGGTGAGATAAGTTGTTGAAATGGCCAACCGAAGCCTCAGCTGTTGGTCATGGTCTGCTCCTCAAAGCAGGAGTTTTCCTTTTATCGGGTAAGTGCAATTCCAAGCAGCAGTTCAAAGAGAAAGGACAGAGTTTTTTGAGGTTAACCTGTCTGAGGTTAATCCTGGAGACAGAATCTGCTATCAATGAATGTTTCGTCACGTTATGAGTGTTTGGTCAACCATTCCCATAGGCCCCTAAAGCGCTGTGGAACAGAAGTTTCTTGTCGGGTTCTGAGCTAGATCTTAAATTAAAGCAATAATCCGTGTGAGGTCATGCGTTACAGGGATTTTATCATGGTTAAGGGAGATTTGGAATTGCAGTGATATGATCGATAATGTTATGATATTATATATGATAATATTTATAATTTTTTCTTTTGCAAAATAAGAAATCACAATGACAAATAATAATTTTGTTTTGTTTGGTTTTTTGTTTGGTTTTGTTTTATTTTATTTTATTTTGTTAGAATTTTGTGGGGGGGGGGGGGGGTTTTGTTTGTTGTTTTTGTTTTTTTCTGTTTGTTTTTGTTTTGTTCCATGTTTGTTTGTTTGTTTTTTGTTTGGTTTTGTTTCATTCTGTTTTGTTTTTGTTTTGTTCCATGTTTGTTTGGGTTTTTTTTTTGTTTGGTTTTGTTTTATTCTGTTTTGTATTTGTTTTTTTTTCTGTTTTGTTCCATGTTTGTTTGCTTGTTTGTTTGTTTTTGTTTGTTTCATTCTGTTTTGTTTTTGTTTTGTTGCATTTTTGTTTGGTTTTGTTAATTCTGTTTTGTTTCTGCTTTGTTCTATTTCTTTTTCTGTTTTTGTAGGTTTTGTTTTATTTAGTTTTGTTGTTCTATTTCTGTTTTGTTTTGTTTTGTTTTAGTTGTTTGTCTTGTTTTGTTTATATTTTGTTTCGTTTTTGTTTTGTTTTTCATTTGGTTTTGCTTTGTGTTTTGTTTAACTTAGTTTCTTGTTGTTTTTTTGTTTTTGTTTTGTTTCCTTTAAATTAGTTTCATAATTAGTTTCTTTCAATTCTTGTTTTGTTTCATTTTTTTATCCTATTAAGTTTACTTTTGTCTTGTTTTTTTGTTTTGTTTTGTTTTTTCTTTTGTGTTTTGTATTTAGACAAATGAAACATGAAAAATTAAAAAGCAGTTATCTATGCATATACAATAGTAACAAAAGCAGTCAAACATTTCAGCTTTAACGACAAAAATATTCAATCTATGTATAAGTTGACATGTACAATATTTTCAAATATTAGCAGAAAAACATATGTAGCAGAAAACATGGGCTTCGTGTTTGCAATTTCTTTATAATTTGGTGTAATTATAAACTTTAAAACCGAAACACATTAAAAAAAATAAAAGTAGTTTAATGGCATCGATGATTGCATGAACTTTTAATATTTGTAGAACCTATTGTTAAACGCTCTTTATATTATTAAGACATTTATTACACTAATAAATAAACATGTTCTTTTACAGACCTTTCTCTGCCTGTAAAAGAACTTTCGTAAGGCTCTTTTCGAAAGTTTATTTTTTTAGAATTATTAAAATAATGTCATATTTGTGGAAGAGAATTAGATCCCTTGTTTTAACCTGACTCAGAGGAAGACATGAATCATGCTTTTGTGGCAGTGTTGGGATAATGGATAGTAAGCGTTAACAGAAAACGTCTTATAAATGACCGTTGAAGGCAAAAATGAGAAATTGTGAAATACAGATATTTTGCAAGAAAATTTGTAAGAAAAAAGTATTGGATTTTATTTAGCCAGTTCAACATTCAGTATGCAGTAATGAGCAACACAATGTACTATGTAGCAACACAACAGTGATGTTGTAATTGCAGCAAATAATTATTTTGTTAATTAATATAGTAAAGAAGCCTCATTAGCTATATTAATTAATTAGCTGAAGGGTGTTTAACGTTGCAATTGCTTGTAGCAACTCATTTATATTGATTAATGAGTGAAATGATATGGACATTAGTATAGAAATATTATTATATGGAGTGTGTGTGTGCATCTGGCCACAGTTTTGCAATGAGTTCATTGTACATAGATCTCGTAGTGCGTTATTATTACTGGCTCTTTAGGCAGAAATCATAGAGCAGAGCTGCAGATCATGGTCAAAAATGTGCGTCGTTTACTGTGTCTTGTGTCACTGCACATATTCAGGGTATTAAGCTGCACATGTGTGCCCACAGAAGACCATCAGCATCAGGCATCTGTTGAATCTTAACACTGCTGGAAGCACTGCATGACTGTGGTGTTTGAAGTTTATGGCTTCTCTGAGAGAGCAGAGGCGTTCTCCACTGGGATTTTATCATCAGAATGTGGTTTTGGATCAGAGAAATGGCTGATGTTTTTGAATTTTAATGGACGAGAGGAAATGTATGAAGGGGATGAGCTTTAGTGTGCATAAATTGATGCGGAGAAGACGCTATTTTAAATGGCAGGTCTCGGAGGTCATAATGAAGGTATAGAAGCTTTGCATGTTGTTTGTGGGAAATGGGATTTTGGTTTGCCACAGCAAGCATTTGGGAAGCTTATTTACTAAAGGATTTCTATAAATGAGTGATAAATGGGGGCTTAGTTTAATGCTAGTCAATACTGCAGGTACTAAACGTTTTGTTTGTTTTGTTTTGTTTTGTTTTTTGTTGTTTCTTGTGTCTTGTATTTTTGTTTTATGTTTTGTGTCTTGCTTTGTTTTTTCGTGTTTGGTTTTGCTTTGTGTTTTGTTTAATTTAGTTTCTTGTTTTATAAAGATTTGTTTTTGTTTCCTTTCATTTTGTTTCATAATTAGCTTCATATGTTTTGTTTAATTTCTTGTTTTGTTTTAATTTCAGTTTGTCTTGTATTTTTGTTTCTGTTTGTGTTTTGTTTTTCTTTGTTTTGTTTCTGCTTTTGTTTTATTTTGTGTTTTGTTTAGTTTTTTATGTTTTGAGTCTTGTTTTGTTTTTCTTTGGTTTTGATTTGTGTTTTGTTTAGTTTCTTGTTTTTTATTATTTCCTTTTATTTCATAATTTATTTCTGTTATTTCTTGCTTTGTTTCATTAGGTTTCCTATTTATTTTTGACTTGTTTTGTTTTGCTTTGTTTAGTTTTTTTTCATTGTTCTTTGTTTTTGATTTCTGTCTTGTTTTTTCTTGTTTTGCTTTTGTTTTAGTTTTTTCTTTGTTTTATTTTGTGTGTCTTGGTTTATTTGGTTTTGCTTTGTGTTTTGTTTCATTTAGTTTATTTTGTTTTATAAAGATTTGTTTTTGTTTCCTTTTATTTTGTTTCATAATTTGTTTCATTTGTTTCATTTCTTGTTTTGTTTCAATTTGTTTCCTATTTAGTTTTGTTTTTCTTTTTTACTGCTTTTGTTTTATTTTATGTTTTATTTTTGTTTCTTGTTTTGTTTTATGTTTTGTGTCTTGCTTTTTTTGGGTTTTGCTTTGTGTTTTGTTTAGTTTCTTGTTTATTATATCCTTTTATTTCATGTTTATTGTTTCCTTTTATTTAATAATTTGTTTCTATTATTTCTTGTTTTGTTTCATTTTGTTTCCTATTTATTTTTGTCTTGTTTTTTGTTTTTCTTTGTTTTCGTGTTGTTTATGTTTTGTTTTTCTTGTTTGGTTTGCTTTGTGTTTTGTTTAATGTTGTTTCCTTTTTAGTTTTGTCTTGTTTTTTGAGGCTTGACTTTATATGACGTTTAAGATATTGGAAGACTAAAACCATATGTCCAACAATATTTACTGTATGTTTTAAAACCCACTTTGTCTCTTTCACAGGGTAAAAGCAAAGAAAGGGGTGAATCTCCTCAGCACCAAGTCCAAGAGTAACCAATGGAGGGTTGAATGGGATATGCAGTCCGGAGCCAAACACTCCATCGCCACCGTTGAAGCCAGCAAGATCAAAGGAGTCTCTGGGTAAGTCAGCCTCATGCTTTTGTACACTGATCTAGGAACAGCTACCCTAGTGGCAAACAAAGCAGTGCGCATTGAATGGCAATCTGGTTTCTGATCAGCAACGGAAGTAGAACCTAAACTTTCATGGATGAATCATCACATTCACCCACTCCAACATCTGCTAGTTAATCCAAATAACATTCAACTAAAACATAATTCCGTTTGCTCAGTTAAGACCTTTGTTCAAGGATGTTACTGTCTAATTGGAGAGGCTTACATTCAATGGAACATTTGTTGTCAAATTAATTAGTACTTCCTGTGTATTCATTTATGCTAAATTGTTTTTGCAAGGCTTTACGACAGAACCCTCTTACAGAGTCTGTAGCCATAAATACATAAAGATACAGGACTCATGTTTAGACTGTGCTTTGGAGTCAATCCTGAAGGAATTAAATGAAGAAATTAAATAAAGGATAAATGCTGCTTCTTATAGGTCTTTGTTTTACCCTATTAGCATCCTGACAAACCTTAAACCCACAAACCCACTTTATACTTTTTTGTCTGTTAGGTTGTATTTATGCAACAGTATAACATCTCAAAATTCAAAAACTTTTTTTGTCTTCAGATTTTATTTTATATCTTTAGTTTTTGTTACTATTCAGACAATTTTTGTTCCTCAAAATTGCAATTCTGAGTTTGTTTTGAGTTATTTTTGTCTCAGAGTTACGAATGTCTCTTTTGTTCTGAGAATTGCAACTTTTTATCTCACAATTAACATTTTTTTTCTAATTTCTGACCTTTTTGTCTTCAGAACTTCACATTTTTCAGAATTTAGACTTTTTATAAGGATTGCAGTTTGTATCGTAGAATTGCAGGTTTATGTTTTATTTAGTTTTAATACTTTTCTTTAGAACTGAGCTTCTGATAAGTAATAACTGATTTTCTTCAGAGATTTTCTCTCACAATTCTGACTTTTTTCCTGTAAATTGCAAATATTTGTCAATATTCAGGTTTTTTTTTTTTTGCAACTTTACTTTTTTCCAAGAATTGCAACATTATTTTTACAATTCTGACATTTTCCCCTCAGAATTCTAACCTTTCGTCTCACAATTCAGGTTTTTTTCTCCTAGAATTGCAAGTTTATACATTATAAGTGAGATATAGTATTGCAACGGTTTATGTATTTGTTAATTTATTGTTATTTTCTAACACTTTATTTCTCACAGTTGCAAGTTTATATCTTACAATTCTCAATTGTATCGTAGAAGTTTACAGTTTTACAGAATTTGACATAACTCTTTTTCTCAGACCTGAAATTTTCTCACAGTTTTTCTCGGCTGGGTCAGTTGGCATTTCTGTGTGGAGTTTGCATGTTCTCCCCGTGTGCGCTATAGGTAAATTGGGTAAGCTAAATTGTCTGTAGTATATGTGTGTGAATCAGTGTGTATGGGTGTTTCCCAGTGATGGGTTGTGGCTGGAAGGGCATCCGCTGCGTAAAACATATGCTGGATAAGTTGGCGGTTCATTCCGCTGTGGCAGCCACAGATAAATAAAGGGACTAAGCCGAAAAGAAAATGAATGAATGAATGAATATTTTCTATAATATTTTTTCTTCTGGAGAAAGTCTTAATTGTTTTATTTTTGGCTAAAATAAAAACAGTTAAAAAAATGTTTAAACCATTATAATTAATATTAATCAATTTTATTAGCTCTCTTTAAGCAATTTTTTTTTCAATTATCTACAGAACAAACCATTGTTATACAATGCCTTGCCTAATTACCCTAATTTGCCTAATTAACCTAGTTAAGCCTTTAAATGTCACTATAAGCTGAATACTAGTATCTTGAAAAAAATCTAGTCAAATATTATGTACTGTCATCATGGCAAAGATATAAGAAATCAGTTATTAGAAATTAGTTATTAAAACTATTATGTTTAGAAATGTGTTGACAATTTGAAAATGTATTTCCTTTAAACAGAAATTAGCCAAATAAATATACGGGGGGCTAATAATTCTGACTTCAACTGTACATTATTAGTATGTGTATAAACATAATAAATCCATAGTATGAAATACATCACTTAAATATCAGTACACATAACAACAACAAATAAAACATCCCGAAAGTCCAGATGTCTCAATAAAACTCGTCTTTTTTATATTTCAATCCATCTTCAGGAACATTGAGTGATTCATCCTGCCAGTAGTCAAGTGTTATTTACCTTTTATCAGGCGGGTCAGGATGCTGTGATTGTGTGTTGGCAGAGAGATTACCAGCGAAGTCATCTGAATTAAACATCATGCTATTTTCTTCATGTTTCTAAGCCTCTTAGTCTCTGTCTTTTTTTTTGTCTTTTGTATTTAGTGAACCCTGACAAAATCATTTTTCTCATTCGGCCTGACATGTGAACGGACCATGTCATTCGCCTGCCCTACTGCTATGTACAGTTTGCTTCCAGGAAAACTGTACTTTCGCAGGAATACTAAACACTTTACTCACATGAAGTGTGTTCTGACAGCTGCCACAGTGTGTGTGTGTGTGTGTGTGTGTGTGTGTGTGTGTGTG
>CAIGQW010054063.1:4770161-4830636 GCA_903798125.1 Danio choprae | reverse complement strand
TATATATACACACACACACACACACACACACACACACACACACACTCATACAGTTTATATATAACACATACAGCTGTATTACAGTAATAAAATGGTATTGTGTAAATAAGTAAAGTTAATGGAATTATCATCTGACACGTCACCATGGTACCACTGCCATACTTTTTTTTTTTTTCAAGGGATGAGGGATTTAATATACTCAGAGTTATATTTTGATGTTATTACTGTAGTCTTTTGTGCGCTTAGTTATTATTTGCCAAAAATAAACCTGGATTTGAATCAGCTTCCTTTGCTGAAAGTCCCCATGTGTCCATGACCATCTGTTTAGCTTTTTGCTTGGAGTGGAGGAAATGACAGCGGTAGACAACACCAGCACAATAGGATTTTTCACAACATGAATCGTATGAATTAAATAAATTCAATGGGTGGATGCTGTTGACCTTTAAAGTTTACCTTGCATAAAAATGGGATGTCAGACAAAGAATTGAGCTGGTTGGCTGCGGGATGAAAAGCCTTTGCAGGGGCCTGTAATGAATTTTATTCCTTAGCGTAAGTGCCCGCAACTTCCATTTAAATAAGGCAGGCAGGCCAGTAATACACTTTGAACGAAAATTATGATTATGCAGTTTCAGCTAAGGCTATCAGAGTAATTCTGAGCTAATAAGTCATTTGCTCAGTGGGGAGATATTAAAGAGAGCCTAATTCAGATGTTATTTGCAAGTCGAACATTTACGACCCTTTTTATCTGGTTCCTTCTCCCATGCTAAAACTTGAATAAAGAGACTGAATTTAAATATGAGATGAATCAGCACAATGTGTGCTGCAGTCATGTGATGAGTAAAGCTAAAGAATTTATTTGTGTGTGTACGAGTAAAAAAGCTAAAATATAAAAATGCTAAGTAAATCAATTAAAAGAACTATGGTCAAGTTTTATATAGCATTTACTATATATGTATATAAAGCTGTAAAACTTAACATTGCGATCAAATCTGTCAGCTCTGGAACAAATAACTGATGATTGTTACCAAATATTACCATTAGATATACCCCAAATTAATTACATTTTAAGTTTAACTACTCTACAGTCGTGGTCAAAAGTTTTGAGAATTACATAAATATTGGAAATTGGAAAAGTTGCTGCTTAAGTTTTTTAATAGCAATGTGCATATACTCCAGAATGTTATGAAGAGTGATCAGATGAATTGCCTAGTCCTTCTTTGCCATGAAAATTAACTTAATCCTGAAAAAAACTTTTTGTTGACAAGCACAAGGCTGGAGACCATGTCAGGCTGATTAGGTTAGAATGGCAGACTTGACATGTTGAATGGAGGGTGATGCTTGAAATCATTGTTCTTCCATTGTTAACCATGGTGACCTGCAAAGAAACGCGCGCAGCCATCAATGCGTTGCATAAAAATGGCTTTACAGGCAAGGATATTGTGGCTACTAAGATTGCACCTAAATCAACAATTTATAGGAGCATCAAGAACTTCAAGGAAAGAGGTTCAATTCTTGTTAAGAAGGCTTCAGGCTGTCCAAAAAGTCCAGCAAGCACCAGGATCGTCTCCTAAAGAGGATTCACCTGCGGGATCGGAGTGCCACTAGTGCAGAGCTTGCTCAGGAATGGCAGCAGGCAGGTGTGAGCGCATCTACACGCACAGTGAGGCGAAGACATTTGGAAGAAGGCCTGGTTTTAAGAAGGGCAGCAAAGAAGCCACATCTCTCCAAAAAAAAACAAACATCAGGGACAGATTGATCTTCTGCAAAAAGTATGGCGAATGGACTGCTGAGGATTGGGGCAAAGACATATTTTCCGATGAAGCCCTTTTCCAATTGTTTGGGGCATCTGGAAAAAGGCTTGTCTGAATAAGAAAAGGTGAGCACTACCATCAGTCCTGTGTCATGCCAACAGTAAAGCATCCTGAGACCATTCATGTGTGGGGTTGCTTCTCATCCAAGGGAGTGGGCTCACTCACAATTTTGCCCAAAAACACAGCCATGAATAAAGAATGGTACCAAAATACCCTCCAACAGCAATTTCTTCCAACAATCCAACAACAGTTTGGTGAAGAACAATGCATTTTCCAGCACGATGGAGCACCATGCCATAAGGCAAAAGTGATATCTAAGTGGCTCGGGACCAAAACGTTGAAATTTTGGGTCCATGGCATTGTGGTCAATCCTCAAGAGGCGGGTGGACAAACAAAAACCCACTAGTTCTGACAAACTCCAAGAAGTGATTATGAAAGAATAGGTTGCTATCAGTCAGGATTTGGCCCAGAAGTTGATTGAGAGCATGCCCATTCGAATTGCAGAGGTCCTGAAAAAGAAGGGCCAACACTGCAAATACTGACTCTTTGCAAAAAATTGTCATGTAATTGTCGATAAAAGCCTTTGAATTGTATTGTACTGAAATATAGTTCTAAGCACTTTTTACATCACAGAAACAACTGAAACAAAGATCTAAAAGCAGTTTAGCAGCCAACTTTGGGAAAACTAATATTTGTGTCATTCTTAAAACTTTTGGTCTCGACTGTACAGGCATACATCAGATTCCAGAATAAGTGTCTGTCAGAAAGATGCTCTCGGCGGGGAATAAGAGCTATGAATGGCCATTCAAATAGATGCTATCCTTATAAATGAACTGCATATTTGAAATCTAAACAACTACATTTTTACTTCTACATTCTAGTCCTCTACTTCGCAATCGCTCTGAGCAGACATATATACTGTATATATAATTACACATTCACAAAGATAAATGTGTTCTTCAAATTAAGCTATATACACAATTCCAGCATATGTTTTAAGCAGCAGATGCCCTTCCAGCCACAACCCAACACTGGGAAACATCCAAACACTCTTGCAGTCATACACCACAACCAATTTAGTTAATCCAATTCACTTATATCTTTGGGCTGTGGGGGGAACTGGAGCACTTGGAGGAAACCCACGCGAACATGGGGAGAACATGCAAACTCCATACAGAAATGCCAACTGGCCCAGCTGGGACTCGAACCAGCATATATATGACTCTGTCTATATAGTTTACTTTTGAAGTGGATCATAACCTTTCATGCAAGTGGTCCTAAAACTATTCAACAACTTTTTGTTCTTAGGACAACTTTGAAACTCTGCTTTTTAACACTTTAACTGTTGACTACTGTTTATGGGAGACCCAAACCCAGGTGCCACAAAACCGCAAAACCATGCATCATGGGAACATGCATTTAGTCGGGCTTAAATGGATCACAATTGTTCTGTGTGGACCACAAACCCCTACCACGAGCCATTTCTAAGCTTTTGAAAAACGGCAAAAAAAAGAATGTGTCTACATTCATGGAATTCCAAATAAGTGGTTTCAAAAATAAATTTAACATCCCCAGAAAAGAGTACACAATAGAGCTTGACCCATTGCTATGGGAACTCAAGGACCCCTTGACAATGTCAAATCAGATGCAGCTTACTTTGACAAAGGTTAGAAAGGTCTCCACAAAACAGTATTCTTACACTTTTGCTAGAAAAATAAATTTTGTTCTGACATTTTTTAAATCTGTTTACATTTGTCCTGTAATTACTGTCCTAAACGAAGAGACCAAAACCCTGACGACCTGAAAGGGCACTCTAGAAATATAAAACCTTCTAGTGATGTTGATTGAAAAGCAGTTCAAACAAGATTGCAGATTTCTCATTCATACTCGCACGCTTTCATTTCTGCTATTTTAAATGGTCTTTTTTAAAGCAGAAGAGCTCTATGGAAAGTATCTCCTCAAATATGCTGTTTTGATTGAGGCGAGAGAGAGAGAGAGAGAGAGGAGAGAGAGAGAGAGAGAGAGAGGGAGAGAGAGAGGAGAGGGAGAGAGAGAGAGAGAGAGAGAGAGAGAGATCCGTATTTTTTGCTTTACTCCTCTGGGCCACGAGGGAAATAATTTACAGTTAGTTGTGCAACATCCCTGCAGCAATTCTATCCAAAATAATGAATTGATTTTTCTTGGAAAGCAATTGTGAAGCCAATGTGCTCTTTAATTGGCTTCAGCTTTTGAGATGTAATTGAAAGCATAGATTTATTTGCATGTGTCATCTAACAGGGAAACTTTTAAATTGGTATGCTCAGGAAAAGAGTATTTTAAAAGTTAATCCATTACCATGGAGTACTATAACAGGCATAGCCCGGGAGATTTTAGTCAAAGCGAATGAGAGCCTCAATCTCATTTGAAGTTTGTCACAAAAGACACAACATTTGCTTCATTTTCTTCCAGCTTCATGCATTCTTCTCTTTTAATATCCGATTGTCCATTTTCTGATTTACATTGGTTGTGTGCTTAAATGCTTCAGATCTATTGAAATATTCCTGCGTGTAATGGTATATCTTGCGGAAATATCGAAGATGTTCTTGCTATTTATTTCATAGTTAGTCATTAAGCTCATTTATTCTCATTCTTGTCCTTGACAACAGCACACAAGACACAATCAACTGAAAAATGAAGGTCGCGACACTGTTACAGCGATTTCACTTGTCTGTGTATTGATTTATGCACTGCAAAAAGGCTTTTCTTACTTACATTTCTTTGTCTCTTTCTAGTTCAAATATCTAAAATGTCTTAAATCAAGAAGCATTTTCTAGGCAAGTAAAAATATTGTTTTGTTTTCAGAATTTATAAGTAAAAGTTCAATTAGTTTTTCCTTAAAACAAGTCTAATATTCTACCCATGGGGTTAGTCAAATGAAAAGTAAAGACGAAATTTAAAACAAAAGCAAGATTAATTTTCTTATCCAATTTGCAGATTATTTAGCTTGTTTTAAGAAATATTCATTCATTCATTCATTTTCATTTCGGCTTAGTCCCTTTATTAATCTGGGGTCGCCACAGCGGAATGAACCGGCAACTTATCCAGCATATGTTTTGCGCAGCGGATGCCCTTCCAGCTGCAACCCATCTCTGGGAAACATCCATACACACCCATTCACACTCATACACTACGGACAATTTAGCTTACCCAATTCACCTGTACCGCATGTCTTTGGACTTGTGGGGGAAACCGGAGCACCCGGAGGAAACCCACACCAACACAGGGAGAACATGCAAACTCCACACAGAAACGCCAACTGGCGAGGCTCGAACCAGCGACCAGCGACCTTCTTGCTGTGAGGCGAACGTGCTACCCACTGCGCCACTGTGAGGCCTTTAAGAAATATATATATATATATATATATATATGTTTGGACTATAAATGAGATAAAGTCTCAAAAGATTTAAGTAAGAAAAGCATTTTGCAGTGTTTTGAAGCTCTGATTTCAATTCTTACCACAAAATGATTATTTCTCATTGCACAAAATGTGTTTATATGTTAACTTCATTCATTCATTTTCATTTCGGCTTAATCCCTTTATTAATCTGGGGTCGCCACAGCGGAATGTACCGCCAACTTATCCAGCATATGTTTTACGCAGTGGATTTCCAGCTGCAACCCATCACTGGGAAACATCCACACACTCTCATTCACACACATACACTACGGACAATTTAGCTTACCCAATTCACCTATACCGCATGTCTTTGGACTTGTGGGGGAAACCGGAGCACCCGGAGGAAACCCACGCCAACACAGGGAGAACATGCAAACTCCACACAGAAACGCCAACTGACCCAGCCGAGGCTCGAACCAGCGACCTTCTTGCTGTGAGGCGAACGTGCTACCCACTGCGCCACCGTGAGGCCCTATATGTTAACTTGGCACAAAATTCTTTAAAATTAGTATAATTATATGTCAAAAAAAAAATGTCATCATAAGGCTGTAAGGTAAATATATTTTACATGAAAAGTACATAATCTGAATATGACTTGATTTGTTTTTGGTTCAAAGCAAGTAATCCATGAAAGCTGTGTTTAAAAAGAACCACAAATGTTCTTATAATTAATTGTTACACTTAAAGTGAATCTCAATACATTTTACATCGCACTGGTTGTGTGGTTTAACCCCATTTGAACTCTTCCCAGCATGCAGCGAGGCATGAATAATGAATGTGTTTGCATTGTTTGACTGTTTGCCAGTTTTATCCACGTTGTTATTGTTGATGGTGGTGTCACAAATAGTAACTTCAGTTGTGTTGTGATGTCAGGATGATTTTGCCCCTCTTTTCAAAGAATCATTGTTGGTTGTAACTCTATTTGTGATTCATGTACCAAACACTGACATCTCTTTATGTCTTTTTTAATGAACCTTGTATGTGTACTTGTTTTGTCTTGAAAATGTTTGTGATGAATAATCAAGAATCAGAGACCTAAAGAGGTTTGCAAGCATCAAAAAAAGGAATCATAAAGCTTCGATTTTAGTTTTTTGTAATACATTAGATTTAACTAGATTTTTTAATGTTGCAAATATAAAAATAACAGCTATCATATATTTACCATGATTAATAAAAAAAACACTCAATAATATGTCATTATAACAAGTTAATATACCAAAAACTAATCTTTTCAGGTAAATTTAGAATAAGAATAATTTGATTACGTATTAAAAAAACACTCAATAATATGTCATTATAACAAGTTTATATACCAAAAACAAATCTTTTCAGGTAAATTTAGAACAAGAATAATTACATATTATTAAATAATTTGCTAAGTGGCTATAACTACTATGTACTTACATCCAAATGTACAATGTACTTACCGTGTTCATAATGTATTGCAGAACACTTCAGGTTCTATTGAGGTGGGATATGGGTAGGTTTAGGGACAGGTTTGTTGGTATGGGTAAGTTTTAGGGTGGGTTAAAGTGTAAGGGATGCTCAAAAGTGTATTTATAAATGTAATTACAAAAATGTATTACAGATGTAATTACACGCAGGTATTTAATCAAGCATACGTTCAATGTAGAAACATGTATTTACACAATAAGAACACTAATTATTAATTTCAGTGTAAGTAAGGGCACTTAATATAAAGTGGGACCCAAAATACTAATTAGTTGATTAATTTGTTAAGTAGTTTTATTTAAAGTCTTTATACTTTGTCACTATGCTGAGTTTACCTTTTTGTCAGCAAGAAGACTTCAATCATTTAAAGTATGATACATTTTAGTATGATCCTCTGTTATTTTTTTATACTCTAATAAGTATGAATCAGATTAAATAATTTTAATAATGTTTTTACATAAATAATTTATCTTGAACGACAGTGGGACATTTTATTTCACTGAATGTATTCAAACCAGTAAAGCAGCACATTATTTGCGTTAAATATGTTTCTATGAATAGAATTTAGACAATTATTAAATCATGCAATGTATCAATTATCAAAAAAAAACCTTTTTTCTGGAAAATCTGAAGCAATATGTGAACTTATGTTGCTCGTGTGTAGTTTTGGGAATTGCCCAAAACACATTGTATAAGTCAAAATCATCAATCGAATGTCAAATAAACATTATCTTCCAAACAGAAATGTTGTAACTTTTTTTTTTTTTGGCTCATCTTAGATCATAATAGCTCTGTAAATATAGAAACATATACACCATAAAACCACACACTAGTTCAATTAATCAAACAAGAAAGCACAAATACATACTAAAAAAAGCACAAATACATACTAAATAACTATATAAATAAGACAAAATATTAAATACACAAATGCATTAAATAAATAAATAAATAAATAAATACGGCTATTTTCTTAATATTTAGATTTTAGTTTTTAAATTCTCAAATTCCAACAGCTGTATCTCGCCTCTTAGATGACATGAAATTCCCAAACGTTTACACTTTTGACTGGTTTTGCGATCCAGGCTCCCATATGTTCCTTAATTATACATTTCAGATTTCTCCGTTTTTAAAACCACTCTAGACTTTCTATTGCTTGGACATGTTCATCAGAGAAAGAGAATCTAGTGGCTTTAGAATCTAATAGAGATACTGTTTTTACACTTTATTAGCCAGTCTAGCACTAACTCTAGGGCTTTTCCTGAACATTCGGATTTTTATGCAGCGGTGAACTTCTGCTAACCTCCTGACTCATGCTCTCTCTTTTATCCTCTCCCGTTTTTTTCTTCCATATCCAGGACACCGAGATCATCAACACGGCGGTTCTCACTGGCCGAACTGTGGCCATCCCTGTCAAGGTGGTTTCCATTGAGTTAAATGGAGCAGTCACTGATGTTTCATCCTTTGTGCAATGCAAGTCATTCAATGAGGACACCGTCAAGGTACGTCACATCCACACTGAGAGCTTTAGTAATGTAGGACTTCCTCTGCTATTCTTCTAATCAATCGCAGACAACTTAAGAGACCATAAAATGGCCATCAAAACCTAATTTAAGCAGTGTTTATATATGCTCTTGTGGCTAGTGCTTCCCCTCGAGGGATCGATGCCTTTTCAGTTTCTGACAGTACATCGGAAGTGTTGAGCGTTCTGAAGAATAGTGTCTCCTACTGAACTGAAGCAGAGGCCGCAAACTTGACCTGCGTTTGATGCTTTTGAATGAAGTTTTTCATGGAAATCTTTTTTTTATTATTAACTCCAATGATGCATCGTGAGGATCAGCTGCATATAGAGTCAGGGAGATTCAGTGAAAACAAATGGAAAATGGAAATTAACACATCATTTACTCACTCCAAAGCTTTTTATACTTGTGTGCTGATTTTGTTTGGTGTTTCTTTTTTTTTGTGGAAGAGCATCTGAAGCAACGTGAGACCTTATGTTGCACATATTTGTGGAAATAGCCAAAAATACATAGTATGAGTCAAAATGCATAGAATTTAAAAATGAATATGTTTTTATTTTATGCCCAAAATTATTTTATATAATCTTTATCTGTATTATTAGAATATTAAGTAAAGATCATCTTCCAAGAAAATGTATCATTTGTTTTACTTATTTGGTTCACCTTAGATCAGACAGAAAATAATAGCTCTGTAGTAGCTCATCAGGACAGACCAATCGGCATTGACCCAGGCTAATAACATGACTATGAGATGTATCTGCGGCAAGTTGTGCAAAAACATACAAGGCCTCAAAGTCCATCAGACCAGAATGAAATCCACAGAGAAGGTGGTGCAGGAGGAGCCCAGCCAGGAGGAGCCCCACAGAGCCCAGTCACTCCACGCACCACAGTCTCCTAACACCTGCAGAGTAGTTCACCAACAACAACGGATTAAATGGCCCCCAGCTAGCAAAGGTGGTGAACGGTTGAGCAGCTAAGAAGATGGATGGCCATTTGTGAAGCTGCAGAGAAAGCCACAAGATGGCTATGGATAAAGAGGGCTGATCTGTGGGTGATGGCTACTGGGATGCAAGCTGGGGTCTGATCAACCCAAATCAGCTGGGTCACCTGGGCGAGGGTGTCTGATGTTGAAAGACCTGAAACACCCAGTGACCCCAGGATACATCACTGACGATGCGTCTCAGTGCATCTAGATCAGGGGTGATCAGGGAGATCAGGCTCCTGGAGATCTACCTTCCTGCTGAGTTCAGCTCCAACCCTGATCAAACACACCTGAACCAATTAATCAGGACCTGAACAGCACTGGATAATTACAGGCAGGTATGGTTGATTTGAGTTGCAACTGAAATCTGCAGGACGGTAGATCTCCAGGCGATTGAGCACCCCTGATCTAGATGATGTATCCTGGACACAATGAATAACAACATAACATATCAAATGCATGCACAAATGCATAACATAAAAAAAATTAAGAAAACTACAGTAAACATATAAGTATGTGACTATATGACATCTATTTTCACTAGTGTAGTTTATCAAATACTGATCTCACGATGCCATTTTTTACAATTATTTTGTGACAGTTTAGAAATGAACAAGTGCACTCTATCAAACAACAAAAATAAATTGCTATTTTAAAAAACAAATTCCAAATAAATATAAAAAAATATATATTTTTAATATATATAATTGTACTAATCACATCCAAAAAACACAAACACATTTTGACATAACGTAAGTGTATAAACAGTGTATATGTAAATATACTGTGTATCTTTACTATGTATATATGAATACACACAGGCATATATTTGAGAAAAGTTTTATTTATATTTACATATCAAATATATGAGTATATGATACAAATTATATATAAATTAAAATATTTATGCAACAAAATTGTTTTGTATATTTTTTTTTCTATGTATGTGTGTATATCACATGTACATAATGAATATATCATTTTTTAACCGGCTCATGGTAAATCATAAATCGTTACATCCCTAATTCAAGGCAAAAAAATCACCTAAGAAGCTCCTTATAAATAATAAAGAACCATACAAGTATTGCACCAATTGTGTAATAAAAACCCATATGAGAACTGTAGATGAAGAAGAGACTCAACTTTAAATCTATATTCACTAACAATGAGTGAGCTCTTCTATTTAAAGCTATTTAAGTGTGATGTAAATCACTGGTTCTCAATCAGGGAACTCATAGCTTATATATTTGATTCAATAAATTTCCCCCTCCTCTCTATTTGTACAAGAAGCAGTTGGTTCCACCTGAGGGTTTGCAAATATAGGCCAAAAACATTTAGCAGCATCCTTTGCTCAAGGAAACAATCATTTCGACAGTCTCCGCCATCTGCTCGATGGCACGACAGCATTCAGAAGTAGAAATCCAATTCGACTATAAACCGCGACCAAAATATGGAGAAATAATAAATACGCCTCGCAGTGTCGTCTGTCCGCCAAGATTGAGATCCATAAGTCATCCGAGACGGGCAGTGAGGGCATTCGTTGTTGATCTGTTTTAGGATTCAGAATAGCTGTGTGTGCCACGGTGCTTGGGCCGAGCATTAGCTCTGGTGTTATTGAGTGGGTTTTTCTCGGCCGCCTGGGCCATTGAACTTTGGAGGCTAATTCAAGATGAGCCCTTCAAGCTGAGACAACATGAGTCCTGACAGTTCAATAAAACGCTCTGTGCAGTGACGAAAAAAAAAAGCGTCATGCAGAAGGCAAAGGTTATGGGGTGCAATAAGATCTTTTTTTGCTTATCTTATTCAAAAAGCACTGGTTTTCATTGTAAATTCGCCTAGAGCTGATGCTTTTACTTCTGGGTAGGGATGCCGGAACAGATGGGTACATGCATTCCTTTGAGAATGACATTATATGCCGCTTGCATGGAAATGACTTTTAATATCATGTTCGCCGCAGGTTCTATATATGCAGGCTCGTAATAAAGAGCTCGCATAAGAGCAGTGAGGTTTATCTTTTGAAATTTGTGCACATGTTTGGAGGGTATGTTTATTTGTGTATATGTGTGTGAGAGAGTAATGAATGTCTATATTGTTCTGTGTATAATATGGGAGTGCTGAATGATGAGACCCTGTGGGGCTTTTTTGTGTTTGAGAGCAGGAAGCTGTGAACAGTCTGTCCCATCTGATCTCAAGGCTCTGATAGTCACATTGGCCATCTGAGAACACACGTTTCTATTCCATTCCGCCGCTCAGCCGGACTCCTCACTGCACACGTTCCCAACACAATAAACATACAAATTTAGACATGAGTCACCACGTATAGAAGACTCTGAAGCCTTAATTAGATGAGTCACATACCTTGATTCCGGTATACGTGCAGTCAGTGACTAAATAATGTGTGCGATATATAATAACAGTAGAGGTTATAGTATTGTCGTCTGCCCTTAAAGATGGTAGGGTTTTAAATGTTTAAGTGCTTTTACCTATTCCGGGTTAAATGTATGTATTATGGATACATATTATCCAATACTGGATGCAGATTCATAGTGGAACTGTCAATTGTGCTATGAAATATGTCATAGTTATAAATTCTGGCTAAGACAGATCATTTAATTGTATATTTAATTGTTTTTTGCTAAAAGAAAAAAATATATAGAGAATTAATGTATATTTAGACATCACAGCATTTTGAGATTTGCTTTAATTTAACAGTGTTATTTAAGCATTGCTGCTTTTTTTTGATGCAAGTCACATTTACAGTGGCATATGCAAGTTAAATATAATTAAGTAAAGTGTAAGTATAATATAATTGTACTTTGAAATACACTGCTATTAAAATTCAGTTTGATACAGATAAATTGCTAGTTTACAAATATACTTATTCTATTGTACATATACTAACCAATATTTTGGTTATACTAATATTTAATTATATATGTTTAGTTTTTTTATAAGTCTGAAGTTAACATTAAAATGTATTAATACTAAATAATTTCCCAGTACTGGGTTGTGGCTGGAAGGGCATCCGCTGCGTAAAACGTATGCCTGAATAGTTGGCAGTTCATTCCGCTGTGGCGACCCCTTATAAATAAGAAACTACGCTGAAGGAAAATGAATGAATGAATGAATACTAAATAATACAAGTGGATTTAGAGTGTTTTAAAATTTGTTTACTATCCATGTTGTTCTTTGTTTATTCATATTTTTCTTTGTTTCTTAGATTGCCTTTCAGTGGCCACCTATTGGAAAAATAAATCTACAGTAAATGTGAAATGTATATAAATTAACAATGCATAATTTAAAGAACAGACAGTTAGTTAATTTTTTTAAATGACCAAGTAATCTACTAACAAACAGGTGCAAAACAGGTTAAGACCTGCCTATATCAGTAAATCCCCAAAAATCTCTAATAATGACAGATGTAAAATTATGGTATATAGTGCATAATTAAGTTAATTTTGATTACAGCCCCCTTTCATGGTGGCTTCATTCCTGAATATAGCTTGTTCCCTTATATTATAGCTTATGAAGGTTTTTTTTTTTTTCCATTCAAATATCCACTAAACAATCTTTTTTACGTTTGTGCCATGTCTCGCCAGTCCCTCATCAGCAATTGTTTCAGTGCTCTCATTTCGCTTCGACAGCTTTTAGCCTTACTCTGCTTCATACTACCATAATAATAATAATATGTTTAGCTCATTCAGGAACATAAATTCTGCAGGAGTCTTGTAGGATGTAATAAAAACAACAACTCCCATGATTCCACACTCAGTCACTGCATCATCAAACTGCACCTTTGCTTATTATGATTATGTGCTCTCTAGTAACAAAAATGACATCCTGTGCCTTCATAGATATATACATTAGATATCGCATATGGGCCCTGAGCATACATCAATACCGCCGACATATTGGTACAGGGCTCCCAGGACAAAAGTCATTCAACCACACTTATTCAAGACCAAAACCGTACGGGTGTAGTAACGAGCAAACAAAGAAAACAAAGCATAAAGGCATAACATTTCATAGGTAAGATTTCTTTTTGTGATTTTGTATGTTATGAAATTGTATGCTCAATAAGTAAGTCTTTGATGATACTACAGTCACTTACTGCATTGACCATAAGGCAAAGTAGCACCTAACTTGCACTAAAAACTAGGCATATGCTAGTTTTGTTGAAGATAACCAGCAAAAGTGTAAATGAAATATGACAAGATGCTTGTGCCAGAAACTTGTATTATTGTTGGCTAAGTGAAGTAACGTATAAAGGTGCCTGATAACATATGTTACTTAATGTGCATACTTTCCATCCTAAATTATTGAATATTAAAACTTTTATATAGTATTTAGATCAGAAAGGTGTATATTATGCACATTGAGATGCAGGGATATCGATAGTTCACACGAATCATTCACAAACGAATCGCAAAACGAAAGCAGAACTTAGAAGTGAAAAGGAGGTGTGTTTCAGGACATATGGATTAGAGCAAATATAATAATAATAACATTTGCATGCACACAAACACACGCTCTTTGCCGGCAATGCTCGTGCGATCGATTTACGTATCCATCAATGTAGAAAAGTGATGTAAAATTATGATTTTCGTAATCTAAAAAAATAATTGATGGTCAGCCCGCTATTACACTTTGGTCCCACATTCATTTCAAAAGAGCGCTACCCTGTACCAAAATGGTGGCTCTATTGATGCGTTCCTTCCAATAGACAATCTAGCGACATCTAGTGTACATATCTATTCTGTGCCTTTAAATTTAGCCGAGCTGAAACATTGTTTTGATCAATAAGCATTCAGGACTGGATTTCTTTGGATTTGAAGTGAGAAACAGTTCTAATTCTGTATAGAAACTAGCTGTCATGTTAAATCGAAATCATCTGCTTTTGCTTCAAGCCGTAGACAGCATGTTCATCTTTAACCATGTATAGTCGGCCTTCACATGATACCATCAACACAGATAAAAGTACATCTGTTAACTGTGAAGGCAGCCTGGATGGTGGAGGGTTACAGAGGGCGCTTGTTGGATTAAACACAGCTGGCATGTGTGTGTGTATAGCTGGAGGCTTCTCAATGGGCGGCACTATCCTGACCTCGCCCCTGCCACTCCTCTGGAACCACGCAAGGTGCCAGGGCAGATTAGAGACTCTATGGTTTGCTGACTTCTGGCTGGCACGTAAAATGTATTTTCAACTGACCCCTGCTGGCTCGTGACACCCACAGTTCTTAACTGCTTTTGACTTAAAATTATCTATCCAAGTTTATTAGAAGCCCCAGGAGCAAGCGGGTCAAGACTGAGCGCACGTCAACAGAAGTGGCGCAGCAGGAACACATTTACGAGACTTCATAAACTCACTAGGAACCAGACAGAACATGCTCAGTATTGTAGATAGCAGCTTCTTTTGCTCTGTGCCACCTGCACATTTTTGTGGAAACTGTGGTGACGATTTTATATGGCTTATTATTATTACTATTACCATTTAAGCAGTCGTTTACCCCAGAATGATTGCCTTATTTTTTTGTGATTGTATTCTATTGATCTCTCGTACTTGATACTGTAATTTTGTTTTTGTTTTGTTTTGTTTTTTGTTAACTTCTATTCATTGGATACCTCAGTGTAAAGAGGCCGCAGGAGTGGGGGGTAGTTAAATTGGTATATGTCATTATATTGTTATTTCTGCCTGTATGCTTTGTTAATAATATTAATAATAACAAATAAATTTAAAAAAAGAGGCTGCATCCAAACTGGAAAAAAGTGCATATTCTATCATCAGTTTTTCACTTTTTAATGTATTTCATGTTTATTTTCTGAAATGTGAAACCTTAAAAGGAGATATTTTGAGGAATGTCCAAGCTGCTAAATTTTTTTCAGTTACTTATTAATGCCATTCACACCAAATTTGCAAATTAAGACATTTATTCATTCATTCATTTTCCTTCGGCTTAGTCCCTTTATTAATCCGAGGCCACCACAGCGGAATAAACCGCCAACTTATCCAGCCTATGTTTTACACAGCGGATGCCCTTCCTGCCGCAATCCAGCAATGGGAAACCCCCATACACTCTCGTGTTCACACACATACACTACGGCCAATTCAGCTTATTCAATTCACCTATAGCACATGTCTTTGGACTTTGGGGGAAACCGGAGCACCCGGAGGAAACACCACGCCAACACGAGGAGAACATGTAAATTTGACACAGAAACACTAATTGACCCAGCCGGGGCTCGAACCAGCAATCTTCTTGCTGTGAGGCGACAGTGCTAACCACTGAGCCACCGTGCCGCCCCAAATTAGACATATATTGCATAAAACATTTGTAAATAAAGCATCGTTACTATGCAGTCTAAAATCCAAGAGAACAAAAATATTATTTCCTTTTAACCTGGTGCCAAATATTAAAAGAAAAATGGAATTTGCTGTGGTAGGATATAATAAATCACTTGTGCCTCAGAAGACAAAGATGAAATGCAATGAGTCGCTTTTGGAGACATAAGACCACTCTTTGGGAGCACAGACTTTGGCTGAGGAATTTAAAAAATTGGGAAGTCGAGAAGTCATGGACGTGATGGTGACCCATAGTTGGAGTTTGTTTGTTGTTAAAACAAAACCTCATGACTATTTTTGATGCACATGCTGAAATTTATTCGGTAAATATTGTTTATTGTTTATTTAGATCCCCATTAGCCATTACCATTAGTGACTGGGGCACAACAAATAAATTGACAATTTTACATGAACTCTTCATTAAACCCATGCCAAAAAATAAAGAAAGAAAGAAAACAATAGAAACAATGTCAAAACAAAGACAAATTTACATTATACCATAACTAAATATACCAATACAACAAAATGTTTCCAATCGTAGTTTATGCACATTTTTCCTTATTAGATAAAAAGTTTATCCTTCTTAGTTGTGCATGTTTTTTATGGTTTTTGTGTGTGCATATTCAAAATTTATGCACATCATGGCATTTCCACTAAGCATTGTTTATGCTATAGCAAAATGTGCATAAACATAGCTGGATTGAAGCATAGTTAATGAGATGCTACATCTTTGTTCTTTAATTTGCACATTGTTAGTAAATCTTGCATGGAAATTTCCACACCCATCGATACTGTTTTGGATTTGTCGCTGCTCTGTTTGGTAAATCTGGCCCTTTAAGAGGGGGTGCTGGGGAGGAGGGGATTAAAAAAAATATGGCACACAGTACTCAACTGGACCAGGTCAGAGGGGAATAAATATTGTTGAGTAGATAGGAAAGTGAAATTGATTTGCTGTGCTGCTGTCATGAAATAACCATTTATCTATTTGATATCATGACTGACCCCAGTGCATTTATTCTACATATCCTAAATAAATTTCCAATAACTTTTTTGACCATCAAAAACGTACTACTGAGGTTACCCGATTCTTTGCGTTTAGATTTAGGCCGAGCAGGGAAATCTTTCAATTGAACATGAAAAGCGCTCTCTGTACCACCTCCTCACCGCTGATATCCTCTCTGCTCTTTCACCATATGTCAGTTTTATCAACAGTATGATTCATAGTTTTCCCACTGAATAACATTGCCTTTAAAAAAATGAAATGAAGTAAGCAAGCAGAGTTTTCCCACAGAGTCTCCTAAAGGCTACTGTGGAGAGAGCCATCTCTTCTGATCAATTGCCCATATTGATGGTATGGATAAGAGAGGGAGCTGTCTGGTAGGACTACATATTTTATTACACAGATATCCCCCCCCACTATGATGAATCTCTAGTCTTGGAGAGACTGCAGCTCCCGACCTCCATTTGAGGAAGATTACGTTCTCTGATTACAGTGTCAGTTGCCTTGGACCCCTAGATAAATCATAGATGGTACCCCAAAGCAAAGCTTCGGCTATCTATTACAGTAAATAATTTATTATTAAAGACTGCTGAGACTATATATGAGATGTGTTGGCAGGCCAGTTGGAAAAGCACGGAAAAGTATTTTTTAGTTTTGTTTGGTACCTCTTTGTGTGCGTTAATGAAATTTCAACAACTCGAAGATTTAAAAAATGTGTGTGGTGTGTTCATTAGTGGGTCTGTTTGTACGCTCAGACAAAAAAAGACTGAACGCATTGAATAACAACTGCTGCTTTGAGGTGAAAAAAAAGAAACAATGCCTCAGGAAAAAAGCTGTCAGACCCAGTTCCTATGGGGTGTTATTTTAGGAAACATGTTTTGAGTAAAAAGACCCTTTTTTGGCTTTTTAAAATGCTTTTGAATGCATTGTTTTTCATATTTTATGTATTTGAGAGTAAGTCAGAACAGCATTTTAACTCATTCTGCTGGTAAGTAGCCTGAGAGAAAAAAATAATTAATCATGTCAATTAAATGTGTTAATTTACTGCAATTGTTATTTAAAAATAATGTGATGTGTGTGTCTTTACCCATACAATACTACTGTTTGCTACTGTGGTGCAGCAAATGACACGTATGGACATAGGAGATGTGTTCTTAGATACAATAAATTAAAAAAAACGAAAAAAAATGTTTTGCAGTGGTCTTGAGACATATTTTTCAGTTGAACTGTTTTGCGTGTTGCTTGTGGTCCGAGATGATGAAAAAATGCCCCTAAGCTTTTTCCGAGTCCACATTTTTGTGGTGTATTGCTGAGGCTATGCAGCTGGCATCAGTTTGGGAGGCAAATATTGAGATGTGGTTCATTTTGATTTATTGAAATAAAAGTTTTAATTCATAGTCCCGTATCCATCTACTGCTTCTTTAATGTCAGAGTGAGTACACTGTTATGCTGATAATAATAAGGGGTTGTGTGAGTAAACTTCACTCCCTTAAATCCCTTTTGTAGCAGGCAGAGTAAAAGTGGGTATGTTGGTGCTATTAATTTGCTAGGAATGAGGTTAAGGGGGAGGAGTTTAATGGAGCCTATCTAGTAGGAACTATGTGATTAAATCTCACTCATTGGCCTTAAGAGCCATACTACCAAAGGACATTAGAGGCTGTGGTCTTTAGGATCCTTGTCAGTGTGCCCACCTCATATAGTAAAAACACTTGGTTGAATAAAGCTTGTAGCACAGCAGGTAGATCCAGAATAGTTACCTTGGCACCATGACCAGGATATGGTTAAAAGGGGTGAGTGTAACCTAGCGACTGACACTGGATGTGGTCTGTAGTGTAGTTAGTTTGTTAGTGTGCCCGCTTCCCATCCTGGAAACTTAGGGACAGTAGGGTGAGTAAAACCATTTTGTTACATTGGTCCCATGACCTGGACATAAGTGGAGTTTTGGGGGGTCTGAGTGGAATGGAAGCCAGCCAGTAAACTTTACTCCCCAGAATCTAAGTGGTACACATTAGTAGCTGATGCTAGATGCTGCAGTCTTTATGGTTTATCTTAGTTTACACCCCTCCTATGCAGTGGGTTGGATCCATTTAAAGCAATAATCATAGCAAGCCAAGTGGAGCTAAAGTGTTTACGTTGGTGCCGTGACCCAGATAGAAGTGAGGTGAAAGGAGATGAATATTATGGAAGCCAGCAAGTAGGAGCGATGCAAGTAAACTTCACTTCCTTAGTCTTAAGATGCAAACTAGTGTCTGTTAGAAGTTGCAGTTTTTAGTGAGGTTAAAGGGGGCTCAGTGAAATTGAGGCTGAGGCTAGTGGGAGCTAGTAGGAGTTATATGAGCAATTGTCCTGTCCATTGCCATAAGAGGAACACTAGTAACTGAAGCTGTAGAATGAGCTCTTTAGAGACCCTGTTATTTATTCCGCTTTCCATCCTGGAAATGCCAGACCTTACCTTATCTGGTGCAGGCTGAAAGGAGCCACCCTGTTTCCGTTGGTGCCGTGACCTGGATAGGACTGTGGTTTAGATGTGTTGTTTTTAATGGAAGCCAGTTTTTAGGAGCTGTGGAAGTAAGCCTCGCTTTCCTTGCCCTAGCTAATTTAGGGCCTTGTTAGTACCTGCCTCTCAAGCTGGAAACACCTGTTTGAATGCAGCTAGGAGCAGGACAAACAGAACCAGAAGGTTTATAGTTATACCTATAGTTATAGGTTATATAGTGTTTTTAAATTCAGAATCTTTAAAGAAGCATTGCACTTTTTGAAAATTGGCTCATTTTACAACTACCATACAGTCAAACAGTAGAGTTTTAACACCTTTGAATCCATTCAGCTGATCTCTGGATGTGGCGAGAGCACTTTTAGCTTAGCTTGGAATAAAATCATTGAATCATTAGCATCTTGCTCAAAAAATAAAAAAAGATCTGATTTGGGAAATTATATTACACAGCTCTGTTACATTATTACCTAGCTGGGGACTATAGCAGACACTGTGTAATATCATTGCACCTGCTGCAGTCATGGTACGGCAGTTCCTTGAATATTATGACAAAATGATTGTATAGTTGTTAGCCATGTTAACCAAGAAAATAGCAACTTTTCATTTTCTGTCTAAGTACATAATGTAACAAGAGAAGATTCACGCTTTAAATAGGAAAATGATCAAAGCTCTTTTTGAATTTTTGGAAATGAGATGCTAATGGTCTAATCAGATTCAATAATTTATGCTAAGCTAAGTTAAAAGTGCTCTTGCCAGACCTGGAGATTGGCTAAATAGATTTGAAAATTGTAAAACTCAATTGCTTAACTCTAGGGGAGTTGTAAAATAAGCCTATTTTCAAAAAAGTGGAGTGTCCCTTTAAAACACATTTTAGTGATGCAATACTCTGTAAACTGGGTTTGTAGACTGCTATGAAGCCATTATTTGGGAGCTTTTTTCTTTCAGCAAATATTGATATATGTGATTTCAAATAAAGGTTTTAATTCACATCTCTATTTTAAACAATCATCCTCCTGCAACGTGAAGGGCTTTTGTACTGTGCAGACTCTCCAGAGAATGCAGCGAAAGCAATCAAATGTCTCTTTGCTCTCCTCAACAGGTGTCCATGAACTGTGACTATGTGTTTGTGAATGGAAAAGAGACGCGTGGCTCCATGAACGCTCGGGTGATTTTCAGCTATGAACACCTGAGTGCCCCTCTTGAGCTCACTGTCTGGGTGCCCAAACTGCCCCTTAAAGTGGAGCTCTCAGACAACAGACTGAGCTTTATCAAGGGCTGGAGGGTGCCAATCTTACCCGACCGCAGGTAAGACTCACAGTACCTGGGTTGTTGATGTTGCATTTTCACTCTCACACATGACAAAAATCAACATAATTAGTATTAGGGCTGCACAATATATCGTTTCAGCATCGATATCGCAATGTGCACATCCGCAATAGCCACATCTCATGAAGTAGTTTACCAGGAGCAGTTCCGAAGGCTGAAGATTTTTGGAGTTTAACCATAGTGGAGTGAAAGTTTTTACCATTTGCATGTGTTTTTAAGGCCTGTGACTGTGTAAGAATTCAGGCATGAGAGTTTAAAGTATTCAGACACATCAAATTGTACTATTTGTAACTCTAATAAAGATGTATTTATTGAATTATTTATACAATGAAGACTATGCGGTGTTACTTTGCGTTTGGTTATTTAATTTCTGTACCTGAATACTGTGATGTAAAATATTTCACTCCTATCTTCTCAATAATAATCCAGAATAACTGCTATAATCTTCCAGAATAATAAATCTAAATTAATTAATTCTTTCCAAAAGCTATTCAAGCTATCTGGTGAAATTGTATGCATATCGCAATATATGTAAAGTTTTTCCAATATCGTGCAGCCCTAATTAGTATCGTCATCATTTATAATGCAGTAAATGGTTAAACATTTCTTCGAATTCCTGTTTGAATGGACTTCCTGTTATAAAAACTGGTGTGTTATTATGTTTTACATTTTTCCGCCAAAGTGGTTATTTTAGTGTGGGTTTTTTTCATACATATATTTCTAAAAACATAGAAACATTATACTTTTTGTCACTGAAAACCATGTTATCTGGTGTGACACTACATGCTAATATTAAATCGGGAAATTCTACAGAAATCTTTAATTAGTTAAAGCACCCCATGCAAGATCATGTGTATATCATCATATATCATCAGCAACATTACAAATTAACATTACAATAAACATTACAAATCTTACCTCTATCCAACAGCAAAAACAACCAACAATCAAGAATGCATGATTATATGGTGTCATGGTTTTGCAATCAAATGTCGTTATAATGGAAGACAATGGGGCAAAAACAGCCCCATTAATGAAAGGGTAGTACATTTGAACAATACACAAATATGTCACATCATAAGGACATATTTGCAATTCAGTGAAATATTTTTGATATATGAAATGATAAAGTATATGATAAAGTTAGTGACTCCTTATATTTTCTCAAGCATACTTCAGAAGTACATAAATATATCAATATATTTTCCTCAAAAATGGTTTTACAGCCTGTTTGTCAGGCTTGCACTCTGCACTCTGACTGCTTTTTATGCGTAATGATTTCCACTAGTACATGTTTGCTTTTATTTTGTCACATGTTAGTTGTGATCTTCTTAATACTTGCGAGGGCGATAAGACAAGTGCTATAGTTTAATTAATGGAGTTGTTAAAAGCTTTAAAGCTGGGCCACCAAGGGCTGTGTTAGATACAAAGCGGCTACAGAGCTCGGGAGACCCGAATGTCATTCTTCATACAGCCCATTTACTGTGATTATGACAAATTGAAGCGAGGGTGTTGTCACACCGAGCACGGCAGAATATCAGCGCGGGCATTTTTCATGAGGAACCTCGCCAGAATTAATCACAATCTAAAATATTCTGGTAACTCACTAGTATCATTATTGCTCCCTTACAGAGGTCTTTCTCTTTTTTTGTGATGTAAATCTCTAATTAAATTCATTTAAATGGGCCATTAAAATGGAAATATGATCTGATTTGGTTATGCTAATCCAATTTGGGAGCAAATCGTCAATCTACATCTTGCCTTGGTGTAGGGCTGGCGGTGTGACGCATGTACCGTACAACAGTAGAAAGATGTCATCCGTTTGAAAATCAGCTGTAGAGATTAAGCTTTGACGTTTTAGTTCCTAAGCGACATCAGATCATTTAAAAATATTTGAACTAATTAAAAAGTAGTTTACACTTTATAATAACTGCACACTACAAATCATTTACTAAGCATTAGCAAATAGGTAATTCATCCTTTGTTAAGCATTAACTTTGCATTAGTAAACATCAGTAAGCAGTTTATAAATATAGCTACAAATGCTGTATTCTTGACTATTAATTAAGATGTATAAATGTTATTTTGAATAGTTTATTAATCATTTGCTTACTCATTCTGAATGGTCTCAAAAACCATCTACTTCTCAGTGTTCGTCCGCGTCATCGTTTGTTGTTGTCACGTGCCTTTGTCTTCCTCCCGCCACTGTCAATGTTAATATGTTCCACCTGTGTTCATCCCTTCTGTGTCATCAGTGTAATCAATCCGTTATCTATTTATACCCTTTCGTCTGTGTCCATTGTGGTCCGGTATTTTGAATCGTGTGGGTCTCGTCCTGTGTCGTCCTGTCTTCCCGCATCCAGTATATGTTCCCGTAAGTGTTTAATAAACCCGTTTTGTAATGTTTCTCCTTCTCCGTCTCGTTCTGTCAAACTGGCGTTACATAATACCGGACCCAAAAATAGCGGCGTGCATTCCCACGATTTTCTTTTTTTAGTCTTTTTGCCCCTCAGTGTTTTATTTTCTTCCCTCCGTGTTTTCCTGGTCCCCACCCACCGTCCCGTTCGTCATCACCACCTGCTGGAGCAGGGGGAAAGCAGCCCTGAGGACCATGATCGAGCGACTGCTAACAGCTTTCCGGGCGACGTGCTCTGCACGCCCATCATCTTTAGCAGAGCACGATCGCCCGAAGATGGTCCTCGGGGCAACATCGCCGCAAACATGGAGTGGACACTGGCGAGTAAAAGATCGCTACTCACCGCCTTCCTGGAGGAAGAACTCGTCAGTGCCACTCCAGACCCAGTGACCAGCCAACCAACACCACCCACCTGCAGGGAGCGCTTGCCAGAGCCCACCGCAGACGGAGAGTCACCCCCAGCCGATGAGCGGTCGCCCCCTAGAGCGACGGAGCGGAATCGCGCTGAGATGGAGGAGCTTATAATCCCGTCTGACCAGGTGGACGAGCCGGCAACACCGCCAAGAGGGGGAGTCCTGGCGGCTACCCGCGGAACCAGCGAGAGTCCCGCCCACCCCCCCTATGCAGATGGACAGCGGCTGGACACTGGGAGGCTACTCATTGGCTTCTGGGGCTTCATTTTTAACTTTCCGCTGCTTTCAGGCAGCAATATCCGTCCGCTGTATTCAGGCAGCAACCAACTGTTTCCGCACAGTTTTTTAATCTTCCTTTTTTAATCTTCCGGAACCCCGCCGTCGCCTTGCTCAGGTGAGCCGCCTGCTTCGCCCGGCCCTCAGAAGCCTCGGCGTCACCTCCGCCCTTCGGCTCTCCGTCACTTGCGTGGGCTCCACCGCCATCAGCAGCGTCTCCCTCGGTCGGCCCCCTGGAGTCAGCAGCCACTCCTCCTCCATGGATCCTTCCTTCCTCGACTCCGCCCGGGGCCGTCCTTCTGGCTGTGTCCTGGGTCCTCCTGCTCCGGTTCCCTTCCTGCCTCCTTCCTCAGACTCCTCCCTTGTATCCTCCCCTTCTACCCTCCTTCACTTTGTTGTGAAGGGGGGGTACTGTCAGTGTTCGTCCGCGTCATCGTTTGTTGTTGTCACGTGCCTTTGTCTTCCTCCCGCCACCGTCAATGTTAATCTGTTCCACCTGTGTTCATGCCTTCTGTGTCATCAGTGTAATCAATCCGTTATCTATTTATACCCTTTCGTCTGTGTCCATTGTGGTCCGGTATTTTGAATCGTGTGGGTCTCGTCCTGTGTCGTCCTGTCTTCCCGCATCCAGTATATGTTCCCGTAAGTGTTTAATAAACCCGTTTTGTAATGTTTCTCCTTCTCCATCTCGTTCTGTCACCATCCGCCAAACTGGCGTTACACTACTACTCTTAAATACAAATGGTTTGTTAATAATACATATAATAATAAATATTGCTATAATAATACATTAATATTTGTATCATTACCAAAGTATAAAAACCCAATCATTAAACACATTATACATAGGTCATTTGTAGCTGTAGTTGTAAACTGCTTACTAATGTTTATTAATGTAGAGTTAATGCTCAACAAATTATGAATGAACTATTTATTGATGCGCACATTATGATTTATCCAAGTACGATGCGATCCTGGATTAACATCTATGTTGATCCTGAAACATCCTTTTTGTTCGAAAATGTAATCCATACCTATTCCCTACCCCTAAACCAAACCATAACTGTGAATTATTCCCAAAATCATAGGGGAATAATAGATAACAATCATGTAGAAGTGCATAAACCTAACCGTAAGCCTAAACTTAACATAAACTGTAAACGTATCCTTTAATTCTGATTGGCTGATTTGAATGTTGTTCCAGATTCAACATAGATGTTAATCCAGGAACATGTCCTACTTGGTGAAATCAGGTTGGCATTGTTGATGCTTAATAAATATTTATAGTGTGCAGTTATTCTAAAGTTTTACCAAAAAATAGTAATTATTGTATGACCAAGAGCATACCACAGTATAAATCTATTTATTTGATGTTAATTGTGTGTGTGCATGTGTGTTTATACTAACACACACACACACACACCCACACACACACACACGCACACACGCATACACACACACACACACACACACACACACACACACACACACACACACATTGTGTTTTTTGTTTTTTTGCATATAGCTCCTAGTATGAATCTGTTGTAAACAAAGTCTCTTTGTGCCATGTTTTTTTGTTTGTTTCCTGTTTTATACAGAAATGCACACACAATACTATTGTGTCATTACATTTGCATTTGACCTCAATTTGAGTGCCTTTGATTTTGTTTCCTCCCAGGACCCAAGATCTCATAGGCTTTGTTCGCACATGCGATCTCTGTGTGATCAGCTCAAAATCTGATTTGTTTTTCACATCCAGTCTTTATCCCAGTGTCAGCACTGTCATTTTGCAAGTTAAGAAATCAGATCTGGGGAATGTTATCTGGTTGCCAAAAGACATCAGGGAAGGAAAGAGAAAGTGACAAAACTGAAAAGATTTTTTAGTGTCTCTGCATACATCCATCCTGACATCCTGAATCATGTGCACTGTAAAAAATGTTGGGTTCTACACAATCGATCTGGAAGGAATTAAGTAACTTATACATTTTTACAGATTTAAGTAGATTGAACATAAAACAATTAAGTTGTCGCAAGAAAAACAATGCCTCATTGTGAAGACGTACCCCCGTATACATTGCTGGAGAGTGCGAAATATGTAGCCAGAGGTACGTATGGCTGCATTTCATCTTTTAAACAAACACTATGGGGCGGTATGATGGCGCCGACAGCTTCTAACACTATCAGTTAGGTTTAGGGAGGGGGATGGATGGGGCTATCAGTCGGTCTGGTGGATTATGCAAAAAGAGGAGGCACGAATGGCACTAGCCAGAGAAATTTGAATCTGAAAAAGCGTACACAGCGGCCTCTGGTGGATTCGCGAGAACAAAAATTGCAAAACAATCTTACCTCCTGGGACGCATTTCAGCTGTCCATAAATGTGCAGTATGCAGGGGTACGTATCCATAATGAGCCGGGGTTGAAAAAAATCAACATATGTGTTACATCATTTTAAATAAGTAGTTGGAACAAACAGCAAATGTAATTTTTTTGAGTGTGTTTTTACGAGACTTTGGAGTTGTAGAATCTGTTTTATTATTAAAAAGCTGCATATTTATAATGTGCATTACATTTTTCATATGGCATGCTCTGTATACACAGAAATGCATCTGAAATACAAGCCTGATCTCACAAGGAAATGTAGCTATTTTACGTTTTTGTCAATTTAGTGGCTAATTTGTATGAATCGAAAATGTAACATTTTTAAAAGGATGTGTGACACCAAACCCAACTGTCATTGGGGGATGAGGAAATCGCACTAAAATGTATGAATGAGATCACACAAATTCATATAAATTAGCCACTAAATCAAAAAGTTATGAACTGCCGTGTGATAGTGTTGGAAATATGCAACATCACGTAATGATGTTTGTAAGATTAATAAGTTATTTATAAGTTAAATAAGTTAGGGGAGAGCGGGGACGAACGTAACATTTTTCATAAAAACCTAATTTTAAAAGATACTGTTTTTAGCAGAAATATATTTTTGCTGTGGTTACTAACTTACAACAGTGGTCTATAAAAATCAAGTGCTATTTTGGATCAGTGTAGAACAACTCCAATATGACTTCACTTTAAATAAAAGTTGCACCTTGTTACTTTTGACCCTATCAGCAGGGACGAAAGTAACACACGGGTGGGTCATAGCCATAGGTAACACAGCAATATTTGATTTTGGCAAGATTTACTGGCTTAATCTTGTTTATTTTAAATATATCTGACTATAACCTTGTTAATGTGAACTGCAAACTTATTTTGTCCTTTATTTTTGCTACATTTTTTTTGCAATTTTTAATCCTATAGTTATAATATGCTGATTTTCTCCTTAAGTTTTTTTTTTTTACTTATTTAAAATGAGCTGAAAATACACAATTCTTGAGCTTTTTAGGGGGACAACTTAATTGTTTTATGTTAAATGCACTTACATTTTTTTAAAGTATTTAGTTAGCTTAATTGATTTGTGTTGGGACAACATGAAGGAATTATGTGGAACCCAGCATTTTTTACAGTGCTGTTTATTATTTTGAGCATTTATTTGGAGAAAAAAAACTATTTAGTAACCTTAAAAATATCTTTACTGTTTCTTGATTAACTATTTCTGAATAAAAGTTGATTTTTACTCATAAAATAGGGTAGGGAGAGCGAGGACAATAGTACCATTTTTCATAAAAACCTCATTTTAAAAGATACTGTTTTTAGCAGAAATATATTTTTGCTGTGGTTACTAACTCACAAGAGTGCTCTATCAAAATCAGGTGTTATTTTGTATCAATGTAGAACAACTCCAATATAACTTCACTTTAAATAAAAGCTGCACGCTGTTACTCTGACCCATTCAGCAGGGACGAAAGTAACACACGGGTCAAAATTAACACAACAATATTTGCTAGATTTACTGGCTTAATCTTGTTTATTTTAAATATGTCTGACTATGACCTGTGTGTCAATATATGGTGTGAATGAAATATGGTGTCATTAATTTGAAACATTTTGTGTTTTAATACATATATTGTTTAATATTTAAGTGTTGATTTATTTTCTTTTTAAACAAAACTAAAAGGTCCCGGAAAAGGCTCAGATTTAAAGAATTAAGAGTTTATATTCTGTTGTCTATGCATTGAGATTTATGTGGGCACAATTATAATGGCCTCATGACAATCACGTTTATGTCAAGTCATGTTTTCTTGGTAATGTCAAGTTGTCATAACAAAGACAAAGACAGGTTAATATGTACAGTATTTATTTGTTCATGCCAAGTTGTCATAACATGGACAGCTCAAGCAATGTCACCTTTGCATTTATAATGGCATAACTAAGCTAATGATGCTTAATGGCAGTTGTCATAAGCATGCATCCAAATCCAAAATACATATTATGATTATAAAGGTTCTATGACAATCTTTTGAACACCCACTTGAAGTAAAGGGTTACCCAAAAAGATAGTTTCATTTTTGTCAGTACATTTTTTTGCATCTGTTTTTTTATTCCACAATGATTTTTCCCAAATTGATCTTCTTCATTCCTCTCATACGTCTGTTTACATCTACTAACAATCATTTATTACATGCCTGCATGATTTTGTTCACTCAAGGGGTGAGAAGGAGAGGGGAGATTGGAATGTTTTTGCATTATTGCACTATTGTTTATTTATTTTTATTTATTTTTTTATTTATTCATTCATTCATTCATTTTCATTTCGGCTTAGTCCCTTTATTAATCTGGGGTCGCCACAGCAGAATGAACTGCCAACTTATCCAGCATATGTTTTACGCAGCGGATGCCCTTCCAGCTGCAACCCATCACTGGGAAATTATTTATTTATTTATTTATTTATTTATTTATTTATTTATTTATTTAATACAGCTTAGTAACAACAACAACAACAAAAAGCCACTTATTATCAATCGTCTTGTCAACTTTGGCCGTATGATAGTTACATTCCATTATATCCATGTTACATTTTTATAACTTGCATTTTGTTTAAACAACCTACCATACTAGTTTCATTATACCAAATAATCCAGTCTGACTAATGCCTTATTCTCGTTTGTTTTTCTTTCCTTTCTCCTGCCCTGTCCATTTCATTCCACTACATTGCCCGATGAAAATACGTGTCAGTGGGCAGGTTTCTCACATTGGCCTTCCACACCGATTGATTGATGTGGCTCACTAAACTGCTGAAACAATGATGTGTCTGCAAAAACTGGACACCGATTTTTATTGGATGAGCAGGTTCCTGGTGCATGAAATCTCCAGTTTTCTTGACATCCTAATGAGTTCAAGCAAAGCCTCGTGCTTGAGGTGTGTTCCTTTGCTCCGAGACTCATATTAACCTGCATGAGGAGGCAAGAAAACACGACCGTTCTCAAGAAACACACCGATTTTTATTCTGGCAGGTTCAACCGATGCAAAAAAAAAAAAAAAAAAAAAAAAAAAAAAAAAAATCCTCTTGATTTTTACCTCCATGGAAACAAGCACCGATGTGAAAACCCAAAAGAGACCAAAGTGCTGATTAACTATTGCTATTTTGTAACACTATCACTAGCTGTATAGTGAAATATAGTAAAATATATATCCGCAGCTTCAAAAATAAGTCCAACATCTTTCATTAATCATTAATCTTTTCAATAAATTTTATGTGATATCAATCACTTTTATTGATACTGAAACTAACATAAGTTCTAATGTGTGTGCTTACTATCTTGGTGTGCTGTGTATGTGCTAATATTGGGTGAAATTTGTTATAAAGACACTATAGATGTTGTAATTAAATTACTTTTCAGCTGAAAAAGTAAAGTAAGGGATTACTTTTTGTTTTTAGGTAAATTTATTGTGGTTACGTATGAACTTTCTTAAATGCTGGACGTAAATTCAACAGTCTGGATAAATCAGTTCAGAGAAGTAGATTAATATGTAAATGAGCAATATCACACTCATAGATGCTAGGAGACATGTGTTGGCTCAAAGCCGCAGGCCGAGTGAGTTAATGCCCCAGCAGTGCCAATATATAGCCCTGTTGCACTGCTACGAGTGGGATATTGCGTTTATACAACAGTTCAACGGCATAATCGTGTATATAAAAGGAAAATCAATCGCGGAGAGTCTCAAAAACCCTTTTATACGAGGAACTACTTTCTTCTGCCATTTATTCACATCTGCATCTGACCATTAGAACTGCAGAAACCGTTGCTACTTCACAAACGTCACTTTAGAACTATTGAATGATTCTCTTGCATAATGTCCAAAGTGATGACAAAACAGGTGATTTTGCTGACATTTTACGATTATAAGGCTGAACGGCATGAAATGCCATCAGTCTACAGAGATTTCCCAATATTTCTCTTTTGCAATCGGGATATCACAGTAATTAACCGCAATAAAACCCAAAGCAAAGCAAACACTACCAGATTACTGTGGTATAAATACAGCCCTACAAAATACAAATGACAGAGATCGACTTACAATGTCACTTACCTGTTCTATAATGGTTTGTTCAGCTGTAATTTGAAATTTACGCTGAGTAAAGGCTGAGTTTTATTTATTATGTTTTTATTGAGAACGTAAACCGTCAATTTCTTTGCTCTGCTCAATATGACAGGCTGGTGGCCACCGATGTGCTGAATCTCCGAAATTATAAATATTTAAAATAGGCACTACTCTTATAAATAAACTACATAGTTGTAATCTAAACAACTACATTATTGCCTAAAAAAGCCTCAAAAGCACAATATGTTGTCCAATAGCTTCAATATTTGTCAAACTGTTGTGAGTTTATTCCTCTGCTTGTCACTCTATGTGGGCGGAGTAATACACACAGGGGCGTAGCAACCGGGGGGGACGGGGGGATACGTGTCCCCCTCACTTTTAGAGACAGACCATTTAGAAACAGGTGATTAATAATTATATGAATGTAAAAGAGGCTGTACCAGTGCTGTTATTGCAGAATGTCCCACGGCTATCAGCCAATCAGATTCAAGAACCAGACAGAACTGTTGTACAAATATATATATACCCCCCACAAATCTCTCATTTAAATTAATATTTTTTATAGGATGCTTTACAATATTATATTTGTGCATATACATTAGTTTAGTCAGTACTGAAGCCAAATCTGGAGCTAATCTAACAAAATAACTTACAATAATGGGTTTTAAAAATTTGTAGCCCAAATGTATATGTTAGGGAAAAATATAAAATGTTCAAAAATAGCAAAAATCAAGAGAAACAAAAAGTAATAAAGTAATTTTCCATTTCTAAAAATGTTCTGTGACTAAAATATTATTTTAATAAATATATCTGTGTAATAAATCTGTTTTGTTCAAATGCACCAATATGTATTACCCATATTCACTGAGAAATGGATACAAATACTCATCTTCAAAAAAAGTTCACACATTTTTACCTCCATGGAAACAGGCGCCGGTGTAAAACTCAGAAGAGACCAAAATGCTGATCAACAATTTCTTTTACTCTTTTATGAGTCTTCTACTGATGCGTTTGTGTGCTTGTCGGTCATTCTTTGTTGCTGAGTAGTACCAGTGTGTCTCCTTACATGCTAACACGGTGCTTTACATTCAGCTCAATTTAGGCTAATCGATAAGTAGGGCATGCTTTGTCAGTCGCGGGCAGACAGCTGTCTCTGGATCTCCAGTTGTCTGATTAATTAGTTATGTGTGTAGAATGGATGAAGTTGCTTTCGGCTTTTAAGATCCAGCCAGGCATTACTCTTCTTACTCTCGCTTACTTCACATGGAGACACAGATTGGATACGCTGCAACAAAAAAAAAAATGCATTTCTTTCTTAGCTTTTTTTGTCTCGTTTCTAGTCCAAATATCTAAAAATCTTAAATTAAGAAGGGTTATCCAGACAAACAAAATATATAGTCTTGTTTTCAGAAATAATATGTCAAAATTAAGTGAGTGTTTCTTTAAAACAAGCAATCTGCCAATGGCGTAAGCAAAATAATCTTACTTCAAAATGAAAATCAAGATTATTTTGCTTACCCCATTGGCAGATTATTTTGCTTGCTTTGAAGAAACACTCACTTAATTTTGATATGTTTCTTAAAATAAGACCATATTTTTGCTTGTTTAGAAAATGCTTCTTGATTTAGGAATGTTTTGATATTTGGACTAGAAGAGCTATTTGGACAGGGGCGGAGCCAAGGGGTGGCTCATTCATTAACTAATGCATTATTAAAATGCAGTGTTATGTAAGGGATAAAGTACATCCAGGCGGTTGTTACTGCAGAATAAAGCCTGACAGGTTTATGAGTAGCCTGACGCAAAAGGAAATGGAGCTATTATTAGAGAATGAAAGGTTTTATTCTGTGAAATCCATCACTGTACTTTATCCCACTTTTTACATGGCTAATTGCCACAAAATGTAAAAATGAGACATTGTTCTAGGACGTAATAGTTTATTAATATTTTTTTTCATTGAATTAGTGTTTGCCTTTTTTTCTACTGCTCTGTCTATTTCATTCCACTACATTACAAGACATAATATTCATTTATTCATTTTCATTTCGGCTTTGTCCCTTTAATAAGCTGGGGTCGCCACAGCAGAATGAACCGCCAACTTATCGAGCATATGTTTTACGCAGCGGATGCCCTTCCAGCTGCAACCCATCACTGGGAAACATACACACACACTTATTCACACACATACCCTACGGACAATTTAGCTTACCCAATTCACTTATACCGCATGTCTTTAGACTTGTGGGGGAAACAGGAGCACCCGAAGGAAACCCACACCAACACGGAGAGAACATGCAAACTCCACACAGAAACACCAACTGACCCAGTCGAGGCTCGAACCAGCGACCTTCTTGCTGTGAGGCAAACGTGCTACCCACTGCGCCACCGTGAGGCCCCAAGACATAATGGTTTATCAATTCTTTAATTAAACGCAAAGCTAACAGAGATGGAACCTACCCTAACCTACGTGTTATTCCAACACAATCTCATGGTAATTCGTAACTTTTTATGAATTCGTATGATCTCATTCGTATAATTTAGTACGATTTGCTTATCCCCCAATAACGGTTGTGTTTAGGGGTGTGGTTGGGTGCCACGCTTCCTTTGTAAAATGGTACATTTTTGTTTCGACTCGCCCCTTGTTTCGAATTAGCCCCTTAACTAACAAAATATAAAATAGTTGTTTCCTCGTGAGATCAGGCTGGTTATTCAGTCACAAGATGGCGCCAAACAGTCAAAAACAGCAGCATGACTGAATATTTGCAGTAATGTTACTAGTAACATAATTTTGCATGTAATGACAATATAGTTTGACTGCAATATTAACTTATAATTGACTGTATATTTGTAATATCAATAATTTGATTAACATTCACAATATATTTTGACATAATGTGAGTAATATTAATTCCTTCTCCATTTTTTCATTAATGTGTTTTTCAATACTGTCACAACATGTAACAAGAATGTTGTGACAGTTGTCTGAAGTGTTACACGAAAATATTGGTCTTCATAATCTTTCTTTCTTCATCCTCTGTCTTATTTTGTCTTGCAAGTTGCTCATTTGCTAACTTGGATTATAGAATAACAAATTCACCATATGTAAATGTACTTGCTTATCCTCTTGTAAATTATGCAAAAGTTTCCTGTGTTTGTTTGTTTTTTTCTAAAAGATAATTCAGATCTTCTATTTGTCTAACATTTGTGCTATAACTTGAAACATAATAAATAGTTCCAGACCAAGAACAAAAAGCAACATTGTAACAATTTTAATCCCCGTTTCGGAACCAAACATTCAATCTGCATGTGTGAAAGCACCCTAAAACAAGCAAAAATAATCTGCCAATGGGGTAAGCAAAATAATCTTACGTCAAAAAGCTAAAATAAGATTATATTGCTCTTTGTCTAACATTTTGCTATAACTTGAAGCATCATAAATAGCAACGGACAAAAAAATCCTTTGCATGTGAATGGAAGTGAGTGTAACGTAAATTTGTGAATTTCTAACCCACTATGACCTGTCAATCATCTTCTTAGAACGGCCAGAGATAGTGATGACGACGATGACGACGACCGTAAAGTGAGCCGGGGATGTACTCTCCAGTACCAGAGGGCCCAGATTAAGGTTTTGACCCAGTTCCACACAACTTCTACCGAAGGCACAAACCAGATGATCACCATGCTGGGTCCGGACTGGCAAGTGGACGTGACAGAGCTGGTGCAAGACTCCCTGAAAGTGGTGGATGGACGGGTGGCCGAGCTGGTGGACAGGACAGTGCTAGTGGCCAAAGAGCTTGGATCGTCCACTCTAAAGGTAGAACACAAATAAAATTATAAATGCAGGATTGATGGGGGAATAAAAATGTGTTTTAGTAAGCTCTCATATAATACCATGCAATATATATCCAATTTCATTTGCTATATTACATTATCTTCATCCAAAATTATTGGACAACCGGTCCTTACTCAGGGGTTTTATATCTGTCGAGAGATAATGCAAAGTGCCTGAGGGGCAGTTATTCAAACCTTTTTACTGTCAAAGTACATAAGTAAGTACAAACTTTACACTCTTTCCTGATATTACATTTTAAGCACTGGCACAGGGTCTGTTTTATTTTACTTTGGTATTTTTGTTTTGTTTTCTGTGTTGTTTACTGTTTATTTAATTTGATTATATATTATTTTATTTTATTTTATTTTATTTTATTTGTTTGGCCTTTTTTTTCAATTTGTTTTATTATTTTTCTTTCATTTTATTTAGTGTTTCTGGAACATCAAATGAGATTAAAGAACGATACTGTTTTCTTATCTTTTTTTCTTGCAATTATTTTACTTTAGTTTATTTTATTTGATGTTATTTTTCAGTTTTTATTCATTTCATTTGTTTTGTTTTTTGTTCCGTTTCTGTTACTGTTTTCTTATCTTTGTTTTTTCTTACAGTTATTTTAGTCTTGTTTATTATTTTATTTGATGTTATTTATTTAATTTGTTTTGTTTTTTGTTCTGGTTTGTTTCACATTGTTTTCTTTTTGTTTGATTTTATTTTGTGTTTCTGGAACAGCAAATGGGATATAAGATCAATACTGTTTTCTTATCTTTGTTTTTTTTTTACAATTATTTTACTCATGTTTATTATTTTATTTTAATGTTTTTTTTTCATTTTATTTTATTTGATAGTTTAGTTTTTTGTTTTGTTTGTTTCACATTGTTGTATTTTATTTTATTTGTTTTATTTTATTTTGTGTTTCTAAAACAGCAAATGGGATTGAAGATCGGTACTGTTTTCTCGTATTTGTTTTTTTCTTTTTTTTTTCTTACACTTGTTTTAGTCTTGTTGTTATTTTCTATTTTTTAGTATTATTATTGGTTTGCCATTTGCTTTTGTTTCACTTTGGGGTTTTTTTTGTTTTATTTTAGTCATTCATTCATTCATTCATTCATTCATTCATTTTCCTTCGGCCTGGTCCCTTTATTCATCAGGGGCCGCCACAGCAGAATGAACTGCCAACTTATCCAGCATATGTTTTATACAGCGGATGCCCTTCCAGCCACAACCCAGTGCTGGGATACATCCATACACACTCATTCACACTCATACACTACGGCCAATTTAGTTTATTCAATTCACCTATAGCGCATGTCTTTGTACAGTTGGGGAAACCGGAGCACCCGGAGGAAACCCAAGCCAACACGGGAAGGACATACAAACTCCACACAGGAATGTCAACCAACGACCTTCTTGCTGTGATGCGACAGTGCCAACCACTGAGCCACCGTGTCACCTGTTTTATTTTAATAATATTTTATATTTATTTTTATTATATTGTGTTTCTGTACTTTTTTCTATTTTCTTACAATTGCGTTTAGTCCAGAGTCAACCTATTTAGCTTATTGTTTTAAACAGACATATCAGATTTCTAATAATATACATTTAGTTTACATATTAAAAGTCAATAAGGTTGTGTTTATTTAAAATTCTGAAGACTGCCTTTTTTTTAAACAATGTTTTAAAAGAATAATGTATATGAGGTTGCTCCCCTGCTGTCTTTATCTTTTAATGCTGCTTTAGAAAGCTATTCATATGCATATTACGTCCCAGTAGGCTATTCAGAAACTGGGATGTTTGGGAAGAGAATTATGGCTGTCTTCTAAAACTTCAATAGTGTTAAATTGAGGGAATCATTCTTGAAAGTGAAGTTTTCTCTCTCCATTGAATCAGCACACAATCAATTCATTGTGCACAAGCAGAGCGAGTTTTGATCGCTCATGACAATTTGATCACACACCTCTTTCGCAGTTGTTGACTGTTGTTTGGCTTCGCAAAGTATCTGTTTTCCCCCATAAACAAATTTGAGCATAAAAGGGAAAAGTTTGCTAATTAAACTAGGGAAAACTGCAAAGGTCATTAATAATTAATGTCCAATGCAGATTTCAAATGTTTTTTTGTGTTTTGCTGAATGTGAGCTGAAAATAAATGAGGCTGAGAACAGAGCAGAATTTCACCCACAAAAAAAAAGAAAGAAAAAAAAAAGGTATGAATAATGATGTTTATAAGTGAGACACACCAGGGCTTTTTTAGCTTATTTGGTGGGTCTTTGATCTTCATCTTCCACAGCACTCATCATCCACCCGTCATTATGACCTGAGCACAAAAACACATTGACTTCAGCTTTGAACATCTCCCACGACACATTGTTTTTTGGGATCTTAGAAACTGCAGAAGGTATCATTGACCCGTTCTCAGCACTGGCTGAGCTCTAATATTCACATGAAACCATCTACAGAAGCTATTAAGTGTACAATACTAATCTTCCAAGCAGTTTCAACATTAATTAACAATCACCAAGTCTGTAGTACAGTTGAAGTCAGAATTATTAGCCCTCCTGATAAATTTGAATTCTTTTACATTTTTCCCCCCAAGTGCTGTTAACGAAGATTTTTTTCAACTAATTTCTAAACCTAATAGTTTTAATAAATATTTTATAATAATTGGTTTATTTTATCTTTGCCATGATCACAGTACATAACAGGTTTACTAGGTCAGTTAGGCAAGTTAGGGTAATTGGTCAAGTCATTGTATAACAATGATTTGTTCTTTAGACCTTTAAAAAACAATATTTCTTAATGGGGCTAATAATATTGACCATAAGATGATATATATTATATGATAAATACGGATAATAGAAATATACAGATGATATATACAGATACTATTTGAAAAAGAATAAATATTTCACAAGAGGGCTAATAATTTTGCCTTCAACTGTACATTAAATGTTAAACCATGGTAAACGTTGTTGCGCTTTCATTTATTAAAAGATGAATAAATACTGCATTTAATATATTGGTTGTTGTTTGTTCATGTTAGTGAAAACATTAACTAACAATAACTAATACATTATTGCAAAGTGTTATCGGAAACATTTATGTCATGTACATTAGCTTTTTTACAGCATCTTAAACTGGATGGATAGATGGGTGGATGAAAGATTTCCTTTTGGGATGGAGGGATGATTTTAGCTTTTTTGGATGGATGGATGGATGGATGGATGGATGGATGGATGGATGGATGGATAGATGGACGGACAATTTCAGCTTTTTTGGATGGATGAATGGATGGATGAATGGATGGATGGATGATTTCAGCTTTTTGGATGGATGGATGGATGAAGTATTTAAGCTTTTTTGTATGGATAGAAGAAGTATTTCAGCTTTTTTTTGGATGGATGGATGGATGGATGAAGTATTTAAGCTTTTTTGGATGGATGGATGATGGATGGATGGATGGATGGATGGATGAAGGGTTTCAGCTTTTTGGATGGATGGATGGACGGATGGATGAATGGATGGATGATTTCAGTTTTTTTGGATGGATGGATGGATGGATGGATGGATGAAGGATTTCAACTTTTTTGGATGGATGGATGATTTTAGCTTTTTTTTGGATGGATGAATGGATGGATGGATGGATGATTTCAGATTTTTTGGATGGATGGATGGATTGATGGATGGATGGATGATTTCAGCTGTTTTGGATGGATGGATGTATTGACGATTTCAGCTTTTTAGACGGATGGATGTATGGATAGATTTGTATCCCCCCCCCCCCCCCCCCCTTATTTTTGAAGAAGTAAATAAACAGCAAATTGTAATTTGTTTGGCTGAACCATCCTTTTAATTGGCTTGCCAGGCCCTTCTTGTGCTGTAATAAGCTTTTGGAGGCTTTTGAACACGCTCTATTTAAGCATCCAATGCTCTGGTTATAATGCAAAGATCAAAAGCAGGTATATCAGCAAGTATAATAGAACTAATTACAAGTGACTGGATACCAAACAAACGAGCCATTCCGACAAGCCATTTTTTAGCTTCCCTGTTTTCTATCTGTCATTCGCTTTCTCTCCTTTAAATGTACCGTAGCTTTGAAGCTCGCCTTGAACTTAGGAAATAAAAAATGCAGGAACAAAAAAAACTGTTCAGTTCAATTATACATTCATCCGCCTTTCTCCTGTGGTCTACATCCATTTCCCAGTCGGAGAGAGAGAGGGTTGTTGTATAGGACTGGATGGTCAATGAACTGTAACAGCCTTCTACAAAACATTAGCGCATTGGGATGTAAACAATGTGCATCTGGGACGTATGGGTTGCAAGCCTAGGCTGGATCCGGGTTCAGCTCCACCATTGCCCACAGCATGCCAAGAGAGCACTGTGTTCCTCCACAAGAGAAAAATGGCTGATATGCCAAAAAGATGGCCTCTTCACAGATGAAGTATAATCAGCAGCATGGCTAGTTCATAAACCTGCATCAGCGTCGAGGGCTTTTAGCTGGAGATGGATAATTCTGAAGAGGGAAGTAATAGCGGGTTGGATGGAAAATGTTTGCAGCAGAGGTTGGCGATTTTCGAACACTATTCAAAGTCATTATGGGCTAAATTGTCACAGGGAAAATTTGCTTTGCTGTCTCCTGTGTGGTTAAGTGTGACCATCTCTGGCTCAGTCAATGATTTAGTCAATTATATATGAAGATAATATTATTGTTCTTTGTTTGGAATAGCTGTAATTGAAGAAGACGAGGTAATGAGCTTAGTTAGCAAATGTATTTCAACTTTTGTAGCAAAAACTAGTTGCTAGTCTCATTCATTCATTCATTTTCTTGTCGGCTTAGTCCCTTTATTAATCTGGGGTCGCGACAGCGGAATGAACCGCCAACATATCCAGCATATGCTTTACGCAGCGGATGCGCCCTTCTAGCTGCAACCCATCACTGGGATATTAAATGTCAATGCGAAAATGAAGCACTATAAATGAAAATAGGAGTTCTATAACCAAACATAGAAGCAAACATATAAAGCCTATTTCTAACAAAATGTCTGGTGCATTAAGACAGGAGGAGTGTGTCCAACAGGTGGTTTGTCAGGCCCACTCACCTGCATGGAGCACACTCATGCATCTTACCATTATGTGATGCATTGTGTGTATGCTTTACTGAAAAGATAGGTCTTTAATCTAGTTTTGAACTGATAGAGTGTGTCTAAGCCTCGGACATTATCAGGGAGGCTATTCCATAGTTTAGAAGCCATAAATGAGAAGGCTCGACCTCCATTAGTAGACTTTGCTATTCTGGGTACTACCAGAAGCCCTGAGTTTTGAGATCTTAAAGAGCTAGTTGGATTGTAGCAAGACAAAAGTTCGGTTAGATAAACAGGAGCTAGAATATTTAAAGCTTTACAGGTAAGAAGCAATATTTTATAATCAATATGGAATCAGACTCTTAATGCCAGAGAATGTCCAATAAGTGCTTGAAAACAGATCAGGCTTATGGAAGCATATCAGTTCTATGAAGATCCGGTTAAATAGAATAATTATTTTACAAACCAGCTGACCCAATAATGCATTTGCAAACCCAATTTGACTCCAAATTCATTGCAGTGTATTTCTAAAACATCGTAAAGGTGAGTGTCAATGCGTTAAAAATACATTTAACTCACCATTTTGCTACCTTTTGTATTTTGAAATACACACTAAATTGTGCTACAGACTTTTTTGCAAATTGTAAAATGTTATATGCAAATGCAATATTGGTGTAATGATGAAAATGCAATTCTACGTTTCCTAAGCGTGAGTGAGTCTTTCAATTTGTGTATTACATTTTCTATTTAATTTAGCAGCTCATACAGCATTAAAATTGGTATGTACTTTACCAGTTGAAACAGTGGTTTGAAATGGCAAATGTAAATTATAAAATGTAAATATCATTTTCATTTTGCACCAACATTTTTGCACATGGAGAATGCAAATTTAAATAAAGAAACACATTGAGGTTTTACACATTGCCTTGTTGTTTTGCATATTACATTTTAAAATTCATATTGCCACTGATATGCTTTCATGCAGGCTGTGATCTCGTGCGTTTATAGTATACTGGTGATTGACAGATTGGAACTGCAGACTCAGTTCATACGACACTGTAAACCAGCACTTTGGCTTTTTTTTAATTAACATCCTCTCTTTCACTCCAGAAGAGCTTAGTCTGTACCCAAATTGCAACATAAATACTGCAGGGATCTAAAAATGGACTTAGTAGATGAACTTCCACATTTTAAAGCACTCATCTGAAATGAAATTGGGTGGGTAAAGCTTTAGCACAGGGGCCCATAACTAAGTAAATGCGCCCCTGCTGAAGAGTAGGCTACTGGCAACGATTCAGTCAAAAATAAAAAGATTTCATCCAAGCTCTATGTACTTCTCTCTCTGATCATGTCTTTTTTCAAGGCAAGAAATGCTCGACGTAGGCTGCCTTGTTCTTGTCTTGCAAAATGCGAGTTCAAGTTAATCTTTCTGAATTATGAAAAGAGAAAAACCATCTCTAAAATTGTGGGCTGCTTTGTCTAACTTGGCGCTGTGTGTGGCTCTAGGGATTGCCAAGGTCTTCTGGTTCAACAAAAACACACTGGGTAAAAAAAAAAGAGATTCTCTGACCCTCCGAGGCGTGCCGCCCCACTTGACTTTTCACTTGGAAAGTCCCTTGTGACCTTAAGCGGTTGTAAGAGGTGAAGAGACAGTGGTATAATGGGTTTGAAGTGTCAGATGGAGGATTTATGTGGCTGGCCATTCTCTGGAGAGAAGGTGTATTTCCCCATGCTTTCTTTACTCAGTGGGATGTATCTTGAATGTCTGGGATTACCCACTAAATGTTTCTGTTTGACAGGCATTGTGTCATCTGTCCTCTCTATGCTTTCTTCTGTTTAGACATGTCTTTGTGCCTACATCATCTTGCTCACTGTAAAAGCATATGTTCTTTTTTTGGTTGGTTTCAGGTTGAATCCCCACTGGCAGTGGAGGCGGTACTGGGTGAAACGCAGTTCTCTGTGGTAGACGAGAAAGTGTCTATAGTGGAGCTGCGTGTTCATGCCATCTCTGGACTGGCACTTAATCTTCAACCAAGCCCTGGAAACAGCCATACCATGGTTGCCAAGGCAACTGGACTGCAGACTCTCTCCACTCTTAAGCAGGTATAGTCAAGCCCTCCATTGTTTTTCACACCTTCCACACTAAATGACACAATGTTTTGGTATATTCCTTGATGAATATGATTTATGACAACATCATGAATAAATGTCTAACCAGACTGAAAGGCAATCTTTAAGGTGCACAAGCTGATAGTGTAAATGTGAACAAAAAATAAAATCCTTTTTTTTATACACAATTGATATGTGTTGAGACAAGGAGAAGGAATTAAGTTAATTTATTAGTTTTTACAAATTTTAGTTGATTAAACATAAAACATTTAAGTTGTCCCCCAAAAAAGCTCAATAATTGAGTTGTTTCAGTTAATTTTAAATAAGTAGTTTAAACAAACAACAAACTTTTTTTAAGTGTATTTGCCAATGCAACTAAACTAAAGTCTAAGCACTAAATCTAAAAAATACAGCACAGGCTCATGAAATACATACTTTAGCCTACTTTTAAATTTTTTTAAACCACAAAAATGTACTTGAACATACAGTACATTTGACTGCAGTTTCTACTTAAAATCAGCATTGTATAAACTGTAAAAAGAGATTATTTATTAATATTACCTAAAAAAAGTGAGTAAACTTGTTTCCTTAAAACCGAAAGTTGACTTTACTTAAAAAAAGTGAGTAAACCTATTGAAACTTGGAACTTTAAGTTGATTTAACTTCATTTTTATAACTATGCACATAGTTAATTTACTTAAACATTTTTTAGGCGACAGGTTTACTCACTTTTTAAAGTAAAGTCAACAAATTGTTTTGTAAGCGACAGGTTTACTCACTTATTTTAATATATTTATTTTAATATATTTTAAGTAAATTAAGCATTTTTTTACAGTGATATTTACAGGGACATATTATCGACGAATAAAGTATTATTTTTATTCAGCTCTTTGCACAACAGCAAATAAATACCACAAAACAACTTAATGGTATTTATGAATTGTAATAGATTTTATTTCAGTTTTTTCGTTTCCCTCACCTATCCACCTCCATATAGATAACTTTTTGAGATGCAGAGCACTCGGGATCAAGTTCGGTGAAACATGGTTAGACAAAAAAAAAGAGATAAAAGCAATGTAAAATAAAGGTAAAATAATGTGGTCACTTTTCTCTTTTGTTTACTTTTGAAAACACTATTGGTTGGGTTTAGTTAAGGTTAAAGGCTGATTTATACTTCTACGTTGAGTGATCGGCGTGACCCACGGCGCAAGCCTTGCGCTTAGTTGTGCATTTATGCTTCTACATGTTGTTTGTGTTGCTCTGCAATAACACTTCCGAAACACTAGCTGGCAGTAGGTTTTTATGTTCCTCTGTGTCGAGTTTCTTCGCGGGTATTTTATTTTTTCTGAATGCTACAAGTAGCTAAAACGCATTCATTCAGAGGCGGCAACCTGCGGAAAAAAACAGCTTTAATCATAAATGTCACGGTCACACAAGGAAGAGAGGACAGGCTGTTAGAGTTCATAGGGTTTTAATAAGGTACAGTGAATCAACGCACTTAGTGCGGAAGGTGAGGACAACACAGAGTTCGTGGTAAACACTAAAGTCACTTCCCTGAGTGTAGCGAGTAGACTGATGACAGGAGTCGGACTCAAGGATTCCTTGGAGGACGAATGAAGATGCAAGAAGAGGAGAATGAACGCAGAGTAGAGGTGACCATCTAACGTTGATTCCAGCCGGTGAGTGAATGAGTGAGGTGAGCTTATGTAGTGAGTGGGTGATGGCTGAAGCAGGTGAGTGTGATTACGTGCGCAGGTGTACGTGATCAGTAATCAGGTGATAGTGTGTGATGTGTAGTGGATGGTAACTGTGAATGGTGACTGGGGCTGATGGAACGGCAAGAGGGTGTGACAATAAGGTAAAAACAAAACAAAAGTTTCCATCTGGAGCTTCTTCACGGGACTCGACATTTGTAAACACTCACTTCATCGAGCTCGCGGCTCTCAGCACCGCCCACGCTCGTCACCGGTACCAAGCCGACCAATCACAGAGCTTGCATCATGTGTCGTTGCGAAGTTTCAGTTTAAAACACCCATCAGATTATTTATTATACCCTTCAGAATATTAAATTTTCTGCTCTGAATAACCATGTAGCTGTTTTTGGTGCCTGTGCCTTTAATGCTAATTCTCCCCGCCCACCGTTCCCACGTGCCTGTCAGAGCGTGCCTCAGTCTCCGCCACGGCTGCCTCAGATAACAGACAGACATGAAGGAAGCAGATCTCATGTGGCGTTTGTGAGAAACACTTAAGTAAGAACTTTCCCAATGATTATTTGATGCATTTGTTGTGGTGTTAATTCAAGCCTTTCTGACACACACACATGCATCGGAGACACATACAGTACCCAGCGGACTCACACACACAGCGCGCATGTCTAACATTGCACTGTTTTTGCACGGCAAATGTGACAGGATACAGGTTAATATCCACTGCTGTATGGATATCCGCTATGTTAATGTACAAAATAAACCTGATTAAATGTCCACAAACTGGGATTGAAGCGTCTTGTTTTATAATTGTACTGACACACGGCTGTGGTAATAAAGTAAAGCTGAAGTAAATCGCTGTAATTCATTACAAACATGCACTGTTTTAAAAACGTTTTAAACTTGTAAAACTGATTCTTGATCACATCTGATGATGGCTGATGATCACAGCTAGCTGAGCAAATCTTTTAATCCCGGTTGCGTTGTGCACGTCCTGTCTTGTGGATATGATTATACACGTTACTACGGAGACATGTTAATACGTGGCTGTCAATCAATTCGGTAGGGGGGAAACCGCACTCCTACGTCACGTTGCGGTCAGCCTCAAAAAGGTGAGGGATTTGGATCCTATTTTAATGTCAGGAAATTAAAAAAAGGAGACTTATTGTGTTTCTATCACTCCAATGTGACTGCGGACACACTATACCTACACACAGTTCTGTTCAAACAGCTTACAAAAGATGATTTTCATCATAGGTGCCCTTTAAGTTAAGTGGTTTGCTAGGTGATCTGTATGACAAGCCTGCATTCTCATGGGCGTGTAGAGGGATGTACTTTTGAAACGAACAACTTTGATAGGTAACATATTATATAAGATTCACAAAAATTTGTACCCCAATTGAATATGTTATCTGAAATGTGCAACAAAACATACCTTATGTTTTGCAAAAATGTAGGCAGAGTGATGTATTTCCAATGAACCTGAGCTGAATAAATACAATTGAATAAATATTATACATTGCTGGAGAATAATATACAGTGGAGAACCATAAATCTTTTGAATAGAAATAGTTATGAAGAAATTAAGCCTTGTTTGCTTTCAACCGAACCACTGAATAAAGAAAAAGGTTTGTAAAGGTTTTGATGCTTCATGCTTCAAAAGCAGCCATCACTAGTTGACAGAACTTGGATTTACTAGGTCAATTTAATTGGTGTTCTGATCATTTTAGGTATAAAACATCGAGCTAACTTGTATAATTAAGTATAAAATACTACGTTTCTTGTTCATTTAACATATAGCTTCGGGTTCAATTTACTTTACAAGAGTGATGCAAAAAGTGGTGCATAATATATATTTTAAGTAAATCCAACACCTTATTTTTACCAATGTTCATTGTGAGTTCAGTGTGCTTGCAGAGAGAGCTCCGCCCATACACTCTTCTGATTGGATGTGATATTTTATTGATATGTCAGGTCTTGTAGCAGGGCAACATCTGATTTGAACTGACAAATTGGCCGTTGCTGGTTTCATATTGCATCATGCCAGGCTAGAAGATCGTGTTATTCCAAACCCAACTACTGGTAGTTTGGAATTCGGGTGTTCGCATTTGTTTTGAGTCAAGAAACAGTTCATTTATCGTCTACACAGCACACCATTGTATATATCTTCACATAATTGTCTGAATGTGGCGATATCATTCATCATCATACAGCTCTGCAGCCAAGTCCAAGCTGAAGCTCCAACCTTTGCCCTCTTGCAACAAATTATGCAAGTGACATTTATGAAAATTCCTCCTTGTTGCTCAGGATTATTCAGCTTCAGAGTTAACACAGGCCGAACTTAGCCCGATATTGATGATTCGAGTCTCCATGAAGGTTACACAGACCATGGTAAATTAGCCTCGATGCAGTCTCCCAGCCAGCCCTCACTGCTTTATTAAAGGCTTGTTTGGCATGCAGACATATTCAGATCTCCTTTATATCAGCACACCAAATGAGCAGGCATCTTTGCTTAATAAGAAGCCACCGCCACTTCTGTTCTCGAGTGCCATCAGGGAAGCTCCGTGCATTTGCTGCATAATCTTTTCAAAGCATTAATTGGAGCACATTCGCTCGTATGCTATTGTGCTAATTTATACCATGTCTTGGGCAGGTCATGGAGCCCTGCCGTGAGAGCTCTGGGCTGTTTTTTTTCCTGCTCTGTACTTAGCCTGTGACCAACATCCAACATCAGATGAGGGTGGCTGCTTTCAGTTCAAGCATTAAAATCCAGTGGTTCTCCCCCGCTCTCTGCATAGCCACCTTTGCTTTTAATTAGCGTAATGTATCAGGCTGAGTGCTTGTGGAGACTGTGCTATAAACATCACTGATGACCCTTCTCCTATACTGCTGCCTCTCCATCATTTCATTCCTTCAGCACTCTTACCTACTTCACCTTTTCTGACCATTCATGACTTTTTTTCTTTTCTTTTTTCAAGCTGTGGCATAGCTGTAATATATTTTTTCTGGTAACTTTTGTATATGGTGACTCAGTGATTAGCACTGTCGCCTCACAGCAAAAAGGTCGTTGGTTCGAGACCTGGCTGGGCCAGTTGGCATTTCTGTGTGGAGTTGGCATGTTCTCCCCGTGTTAACGTGGGTTTCCTCCGGGTGCTCCGGTTTTCCCCACAGTCCAAAGACGTGCTAAAACATGTGCTGGAATAGTTGGTGGTTCATTCCGCTGTGGTGACCCCTGATAAATAAGGGACTAAGCCGAAGGAGAATGAATGAATGAATGAATGAATAAATGAACTTTTGTATATAGTTTAAAAATAATTGATAGTTTGTTGGTATTAGTTAATGCACCAGGGCTGCACGGTGGTGCAGTGGGTAGCACAATCGCCTCACAGCAAGAAGGTCGTTGGTTCGAGCCTCGGCTGGGTCAGTTGGCATTTCTGTGTGGAGTTTGCATGTTCTCCCCGTGTTCGCGTGGGTTTCCTCCGAGTTTCCCCCACAAGTCCAAAGACATGCGCTATAGGTGAATTGAGTAAGCTAAATTGCCCTTAGTGTATGTGTGTGAATGAGTTTGTATGGGTGTTTCCCAGTGATGGGTTGCGGCTGGAAGGGCATCCGCTGCGTAAAACATATGCTGGATAAGTTGGCGGTTCATTCCGCTGTGGCGACCCCAGATTAATAAAGGGACTAAGCCGAAAAGAAAATGAATGAATGAACGAATAGTTAATGCAGCAGGTGTCCATGTGCAATAATGGCTTTATAATAACTGCACATTAGCAAATAGTTAATTCGTCATTTGTTAAGCATTAACGTTGCATTAAAAGACATTAGTAAGCAGTTTGTTAATATGGCGATTCTTGACATATAAGCACACATATAATTTACTAAATGATTGTATGTTAATGATTAATTCTTCATTGCTAAATGAAGCATTGCATTATTTACAAACCAGATATTTAAGAGTAGTTGGTGGTTTTTAGATCATTCAGAATGAGTAAGTAACTATTCAAGTGAACATTAAACATCTCACTTTCCAGGCATATAATGGATACTCTGTATATTAATGAATGCTTTATTAACAAAAACTCCTACAGTTTTGTGAGCGTCCTACAGTTATCTAAAGTAAGGACTATTTATGCTTTGTTAATCCATAATATTAATAACAATTAAAGGCTATATTAAACTAAACTAAACAGGAAAATGAAATGAATGAAAATGAAAAAATAAATTCATTTCAAGATACAAAAATGAAACTATATCAAATGAAAAATAAGTCTTTGCAATATCATCTAAAAATCTAAATACTGTACAGTTTAGACGTCGATTAATGCTATTAAAATGTTTTAGCATAATGTAATATTGTTAAATTATTGTATTGTTGTTGTTGTTGTTGTTTTAGCAAATTTGATGTTATATTTTGACAATCCTGTTTTACAGCAATGTTGCAATACACAAACACAAAATACTAATATGTATGCCATTATGTTATTATGTAAGGCAATATATTATCATATCACATAATATATAGTTTACATTTTGTAATATTCATCACATTTAAATTTTTCATAATAGTTTTCAAAAGTCTACACAGTCCAGATTTAATTTCAACTTGAATCCCAATACAAGAAAATACTATAGTAATATATGTTATTATGTAAGGCAATATATTATCATATCACATAATATATAGTATAGCTTTTGTAATATTCATAACATTTTGGTTTTTCATCAAAAAAAATAATCTACAAGTCCAGGTTTTATTTAAACTTAAATTTCAGCACAAGAAAAAAATACTATAGTAATTATAGCAAATAATATAGTGTTTTTGAACCATGCTATAGTCAAGTGTATTATATTGTATATATAATAGTTTTTACAACTGTTATTAATGATTGCTCTAGAATGCTGTAGTAACTGTAATGTATAATGTATTATACTTTAGATTTTACCACAGTAATCTGGGGTGTATTTTAAAAATAATAATTGTAGTTGTTGAAATACGTTCATTCATTCATTTTCCTTCAGCTTAGTCCCTTTATTAATCAGGGCGCACAGTATGTTTTACACAGCAGATGCCCTTACAGCTGCAACCCAGTACTGGGAAACACCCATACACTCTCACAATCACACACATACTGTACAATACGGCCAATTTAGTTTATTCATTTCACCTATAGCGCATGTCTTTGGACTGTGGAGGAAACCGGAGCACCCGGAGGAAACCCGCGTGAACATGTGGAGAACATGCAAACTCCACACAGAAATGCAAACGGACCCAGCCAGGACTCAAACCAGTGACCTTTTTGCTGTGAGGTGACAGTGCTAACCACTGAGCCACCGTGCTGCCCAAACTTAATACAGTATTGGGCAATTTGTTTATATTATTATAGTTGTTTTGTTACCATAGCAACTATAGAATTACCACTATAGATTATTTTAAGTACTTTACTACAGTATGGTTCAAAACACTAAAGTGATTGTTATATATAGTATATATGATAATATACTATAGTTGTTGTTGTTGTTTTTTTGTTAGTTTTGTTTAGTTTTTTCATGTGGGCTGGTTTAATAACAGTAAGTGCATGTTTTGAAAGATATGCAACAAATATATGAAACCATTACAGTAGTATCCACTGCATACAGGAACATACATGTTTTTCTTAATATGAAGATTTAATAAAGAATGTCCACATAAACATTTTCATAAACATCATACAAATGTATGCAATATATATATTGTATTCTACCCTAAATGCATTAATATCATGAATAATCAGGGAACAAAGATAAAGCTATACATTAATATTTACATTTCAATTTTTGCTGTTATACTAAAGTTAATATAAGTCTTACTATACCGTTATTTCAAAACTTGCAAACTTGACGTGTCATACTGTATATCTAAGCCAACAGCCTAGATAAATAAATGCCATTAAACCATTGATCATTGTTAGTTCAGGATTACATTGTGTAACGTTAACAAATTGAAGCTTGTTGTGTAAAGTGTTACTGATTTTCCTGCTAAGTCTGTTATACTTTAGATGCCCCTTTCCTTTGTCTCACCAGCAGCCTTAAATAATTGATTTTGCTGTTTGCTGGAGTAAGCGATTATTCCAAAGTTCCAAGTGTCCTGGATGCAAGAGCACTTTACTTTTGTAGTCGCTTACTTACAATGAATCCAATATTATCTTTAGGATAGATTTCAAACACTTCTTAGAGTTAGGAACTTAATGATATAAAGTATCCATCCAAAAGTTGCATTGTAATGTCCCAAAGATTGAAGAATCAAGGGTCATCCCTGATTGATGTGATCTTATTCAGTGGCCACAGTGATCTCGAAAGGTCCACGAGGACAACATGTCGTCTTCAATGTATTATTCAGATCATGCAGTATCAAAGACTCTTTTCATCTTGACAAGCAGCGTTGACAGAGCTTGAGCCCGAATGTCAGAACAACCTTGAAGTTAGTGATGCCACAAGAGCATTTTTATTTTTTTTTTTTTACAGCTTCACAACAGGCCATTGCTGACTGGAGGCAGATAAATACTTCTCATCCTGAATATAAAAAGCAGAACAACACTTCATTTCTGACTAAAAGCACTCTGGCAGAGTGGTTTCATTTTGTCTGCCTGCCAACAGGTGTAAGGTGTTGTGCTGTTCCTTTAGCAGAGTGCAAGAACAGGAAGGCAACTGTCAAGCTCAGACTTGTTTTGAGGTGACAAGAACACAAGCATCGTGCAATTGCCACTTCCCCTCAGCCAGTGTTCCTAGCGGTCAAAGCATGCAAGCTTTTCTGATGTTATGTGGATGTTGCCTGCTCAAGACATGTGTCCTGTATGGACAAGTAAATTCATGACAACAAGGATTTGGGGGAAAAGGAGCTGGATTTAGCAACATAGTCTTCATATGGTCAAAATAATGATATACAAACATTTTGCATTTGATAAGTGTGTTATGATAATGCTATCTCGGTCCTTGCTTTGAGGCAGAGAGGTATAAGCATGCATCTTGAGAGCCGATTTATTGCACAGTATAGCTTATTAATTCTTATTTTGCACAGATGAATTACTTAAACAATAGATGTGTCCCAAAATAGCATACTTATGCATTATTTAATTACATTTTGTAGTATAAATAGTCTAAGTCAGTGTTTCTCAACCTTGTTCCTGGAGGACTACCAGCTCTGCACATTTTCCATGTCTCCTTAACCAAACATACCTGATTCAGATCATCAGCTCATTGGCGGGGTCTAAAAGACCTGTAATGGGTGTGACAAACAAAGAAGACACTAATAAAAGAAACACTGGTCGAAGTAGAGCATTGACACAGAAAATTCAAAAGAAATGAATATTCAAAAGAAATGAAGAACCTCCTGGTGGTAAATGCTTTTGTCCTTATTCCAGGTAATATTTTGGTAATTTGGTAATTTATTTCACTAATTTGACAACCATTAAACATTGACTGGGAAACCACATGGTTGAGTATATCAGTGTATAATATGTAGGTGCATAGTGTGTCATTTGGGATGCAACTTAGGTCCACAGATTCACTAGAAACGTGTATATTCTGTTAAAGCTAGGTTTAAAGCTACGTGCGCGTACATGTCTATGTGTGTGTGTGCGCGCGCGCTTGCGTGTGTGTGTGTGTGTGTGTGTGTGTGTGTGTGTGTACTGACACGAGTAAGCTGTAACTTTGATGTGTGGCTTCTGGTTCTTTTCACCACCAGTGTGCCAAAGAAAGAATTCAATTACACATTTTTTTTGTTATGTGGTGTTTAAGAGTTCATACTCACAATGTCTTCTGTTTTGTGTTTATAGGAGGCCAGTTTTTCCATCTGGGTTTACTACAGTGACAATACAGCAGCTCCACTGAGTATGTATGATCCTAAAGACTACAACCTCAATGGCACTTCAGCGGATGATAAGGTGGTCACAGTGGCACAACAACCCCAGCAGCGGTGGCCAGTCGTCATCGCTGAGGGTGAGGGCACTGGAGACATAGTCCATGTGGAGATGACCATCTCCGAAACCTGCCAGAAGACCAAACGTAAGAGCGTAATTGCTTCGTCTTCTGTGTTTGTCAAAGTCCGATTTGGAACAGACGAAGACTCTGAGGAGGATATGGACATGGAGACTGAAATAGACACTAGAATGCCTGCCAACACAAGAAGGCCTGCTATTGATTCTAATGTAGGTGGTGCAGGGTATGAGCCATCTAATGAGCAACCTGCAAGTGTACCCATTGATTACACAAACTTCCCTACAATAAGCAATTCAGAAGAACCAACTGAAGAAGACGAAGAGGATGACGAGTTTGTGCACAGTCCCCGTAGCATGACTGACCTAGAGATCGGCATGTATGCTCTTCTTGGGGTGTTTTGTCTCGCTATACTGGTCTTTCTTATAAACTGCATTGTGTTTGTATTGAAGTATCGCCATAAGCGTATCCCTCCTGAAGGCCAAGCCAACATGGACCATTCCCACCACTGGGTGTTCTTGGGTAATGGGGAACCCCTGCGCACCCAGAGCGACCTCTCGCCACAGACGGTGGAGAGCCCAAGCAACACATTAGAGGGGGTGCAGACATGCTGTCACGGGGACCACCACAGCAGCGGCAGCTCCCAGACCAGCGTACAAAGCCAGGTCCACGGTCGAGGAGACGGCAGCTCAGGGGGTTCCACCAAAGACCACGGAGAGGACGCCAGCTCACCAACCTCTAAACGCAAGCGCGTTAAGTTCACCACCTTTACCCTTCCCACGGAGGATTTACCCTATAACTCCATCCCTATTGCCAATGAAGAGGACATTCAGTGGGTATGCCAAGATATGGGTTTTCAGGACCAAGAGGAACTGCACGACTACATGCGCAGGATAAAGGAAATAGCCTGATCGGGCTGTGAGCTTTCTAATTTTCACTCTATAGGAGGTACCCTTCACAAAAAAAACAACCAAGGCCTAGTGTCCAGTTTTATTGGGGTTTTCTGCACAGTGCCGTTTCCCTTACACATTGACACTTGTACAAACTTAAAAAAATATTCATGACGCTGCCAGGGAAGCCAAAGACGAGTCTAAGGGATTCAAGTAAAAATGGCTTTAGCGGTGTGTATGATTGCTGCTCTGTAGATGAGAGAGTGTACAATCTTTAAGGGAAACATAGTTTCAGTTGTGAACACTGATATCAAAATGGATTCCTGAAGTACTCAATCATGTGTGGGTCACCCAGTTGTGGATAGGATATTTCTCAGAGGAATGCCTGGAGTCTTGGCACTGTGTCCATTCTTCTTCTTCTACTTCTACTTCTTCTCTTTTTTTATTCAACGGATTCTTCTCCAACAAAGAGGCCTTTGAGGTGCAGATTCTACTTTTGTCCCAGATTTGTGTTCGAGATGGATCATTTTCATGCCATTGTTGATAAACCTGACACTTAGCCACAGAAACTGGCAGGGGCTTTCGTGAGAACGTGCCATGGATTCTTTATGTCAGTATTGGAAAAGTTGAATGGTTTTACCCCCACCCCACCACCCCTCTATTCAGCATTATCTCAGTTCAGCACATGCCTTGGTTGTTGAATTAGTTTTTCGTATGTCTTTGGTATTTCATTCTCATTCTCAGTCTGGATGCCACCTCAGCTTCTTTCACTGTCCTGGTTCAATCAAATGCCTTATACAATGGATCTCAATAGTCACAACCTATCTCTGTGTTGACACCACATTTGTTCACATTGGTAAGGGGCAAAGCAGGGGCAACACTTCAGATGTCTGTATCCCCAATTAAATGCGTGTCAGCACAGGGAAGGTGGGAGCTATTACATTGTGGAGTTAGATATCTTCTCCAACATTCCTCTGCATGAATGGAGACTTGGAGGCACAATTTACGCAATTTTGTTTCTTTTTTACTTTGTATATGTTTGTATTGTGAGAATTATCTAATCATTCATAAATAGAGGACATATCATGCTACCATGCATTACATGCATGTGCCAGACCCTCCCTCCTGTGTACATACCATGTTCAGTACAAAACGATTGCTGAAGCTTAACTTCATTGCTCAGTTTGCCTGAGGATTAAGGGAGGCAGATGCCATCTAGGGACTTGGCAGCTGGATACTTGAATCTCAGTGAGGCTCTCTATTCTCTTTCTCTTTCTCTTTTTCTCACTCTTTACTGATCTCACCGTGAATTCCCATCCAGGTGGTTACAGAGTTCTCTGGTATGGATAAAATGCTATGCAAACACACTGGAGGGGCTGATTATTGCGGTTAAGTAAATCCGCCCCAGATATTGCGATAGCACCATGGATATTTTCGTTAATATACCAAGAAGTATCTCAAAGCTAGTTGTAACATCTGCCACAATGTAAATTGCAAGTTTTAAGATTAGTTACAATTTGTATTAAATTTTGAAACTCTCTAGATTTGTTAAATAAAACGCCACAAAATGTGGCAGCACAGTAGGTGGAGCCCAAAACTGTTAACAATTAGGTAGTTTAGATAGGGTTACACTGGTAACGGGTTTGGAAGCTTTTTAGTGGTGGGGCACAAAGAATTTATATCTGTATTGCAGCTGACCTGTCATGGGTTAGTTTCAGGGTTATGGTCCCCCCGGTTTCTTCAGGATGACAAAATTCACACACTGTATTGAATGCTTATTTTCCCACTGTGCGGATTTGTAACATGCAGGATTTACCCTTAACTTTGTTTGATTTTCTTTTAATAGTCTTATAATAGTCATTTTCCTGTAAGCAGGAGGGAATGCCTGTATTTTATTTCTCCTTTTTTTTTATAGATTTCTTTTTAAAAATCCCCCTTAATTTAACAAGGGGCCCTTTGCACTCCAAATACAGTAAGAGTCACAGAGAACGTAAGGCTGACACCTCTCCACCTTTCTCCTATGATTTGTAGCCCCTTTGTCAAAGTATATTTAAACCCTCAATCATGATGTGTGATGAAATGTTAATTGATCATGTAACATGTCAAGGTATTAGGATGTGAATGACATTCGGAGTGTTGGTCAAAGGTTAAGTTTGACCCATACTTTACAGATACGGAGGCTCAGAACTGAATGTAACTTTTTCAACTGTACCTTGACGATCAAAAATAAACTGAATTTCCAATGTATTATTAAGATCTTCGGATGGGGTACAGGCTTGATATGACTACTAGCAAGTTTCTGGTAGCAGCTCATACATTGGGGTTTTTTTTTGTTTGTTTTTTTCGTTTTCTAAAGTAATTTTCCTTAGTGTAACACCTCTATCAGGACTTTTTTGTTTTCATCTTCTTTCTACTTTCAACTGATGTATGTATGTACTGTATATGAAACAACAGTTGCAATATCTGTGCTTTCATCTTTCTTTTTCCAGAGGAGCTGCTACTAGGCCTTTGCCTTGACCACATGCTGTGTTGTGGTGTAGATTTGAGCTGTACTCTATGACCTGCTGAAGCACGGTACTGACAGCCATGTGCTGCCACACCCTTAATGTACAGAGCACTGTTACGACATCCTGTATCCTCCCTAAAAACAGCTGTTGTATTTCCCTCCTTATATGTAAGTACTAAAGAAAATACACTGCATAAAGTTTGGTGTCGTGTCTTTTACTTGACAATGTGCCCAGTAACTCATTGTGTGGTCTATGCTGTGTAGTCAGCAGTACATTTATCTATAAAAGAGATGGAGGGTAGAGGGTCCATTTTAGCTATTTATTTGATAATGGCAAAGTTTTCCTAATTAGTTTGAAAATTAAGGCATGTTTCAATAAGGCTCACAGATGGACTGTTTACTATATGAGCATAACTATAATGTTAACAATTTATTGTGAAGAAAAGTGTGCTTAACTGTGCTGAGTGTGCACTTGTTGTGTACTTTAGTATTTAAGAGTGAATTTAAAAAGAAATGTACGCAGAGGGAAACTTCATGAAGTGGTATACTTGTAAAACTAGCAACGCCTAGCAAGTAGCCTATGTTAACAACATGCTAAACTATGCTAGCAGCAAGATAAAACATAATGTGCTATCAATGTGGGGAACATGCTTTCAATGTGTTAATCCAACAATTTAAAATAACATGCTCATGTTAGTAACGTGTAAACCATGTTTACAATGTTAAATGTTAAAAATGTTCATTCATTCATTCCTTTTCCTTCGGTTTAGTCCCTTGTTTATCAGGGGTCACCAGAATGGAATGAATCGCTCTGTTAGCAATGATAAATGTTAGCAATGCATTAAAGCATATTAACTACAGTAAATACATGTTAGCAATGTAGTAAAATGTACTAGCAACATGTTAATTTATGCTAGTTTAGTGTTAGTCTTGTTGGCAACATGTTCTAAATCAGTGCTGTCAGTGTTAATATGTGAGCCTGTTAAATACATGATCACATGTTAATTCATGTTAACAATGTGTAGATTATGCTAGAAAGATGTTACACTAATTCATGCTAACATAGAGTAAGACATGCTGCCAGTATACTAAAACTTGCATGCTAATTCATATTAGCCATGTGCTAAAACAGGGGGCATGCCAGTTATTCTTTTTAGGCACATATGCAGCAGAAAAACAAGCTAGAAATAATTTGATAAAATTAATGAAATAATTTGATAAAACTATTTAGCAATGTGCTGAAACGTGCTGCAAATCTTCTAGCAAAATGCTAAAAAGTTTGCCATTAGTTTAAAAATGTTATAAATATGCTAATTCATTGAAGCATAATTTTAGAACTTGATGGCAACTTAGAAAATGCTAACAACATTTAAACAGGCTATATTAGTAATATGTTTAAAATGAGTTAGAAATGTACTAGCAACATGCTAATTTATATTAGCATTGTGTTATATCAGAGACTAAGCTGAAGGAATGTGAGTTAGTGAGTGTTAAACATTAAATATACAAATATTGGCTTGATTTTTTTTCTATTTACTTTATACAAGTTTAATATTATCTTGCTAAAATTATTTTAACATTCAGGGATTTTCCCAATAATACTAGTTACTATGTAAACTTTTTCATTTATTCATTCATTTTCATTTCGGCTTAGTCCCTTTATTAATCTGGGGTCGCCACAGCGGAATGAACCGCCAACTTATCCAGCATATGTTTTACGCAGCGGATGCCCTTCCAGCTGCAACCCATCTCTGGGAAACATCCATACACACCCATTCACACTCATACACTACGGACAATTTTAGCTTACCCAATTCACCTGTACCGCATGTCTTTGGACTTGTGGGGGAAACCGGAGCACCCGGAGGAAACCCACGCCAACACAGGGAGAACATGCAAACTCCACACAGAAATGCCAACTGACCCAGCCGAGGCTCGAACCAGCAATCAGCGACCTTCTTGCTGTGAGGCGAACGTGCTACCCACTGCGCCACTGTGAGGCCTGTAAACTTTTTGTCCAATATAAATTTTAAATCGTTTATAAATAAAATCATATCAGTTTTTTGGGCCCATTTAAATAATGCATGTGTGCAATATTGTATAGTGCAATAGTGTGTCAGTTAACAAATTATTTAAAAAAATAATAATGTTTTAAAATACTCCTTTAGTAAATCATTGGTACACTTAAGTGGGACATTTAGTATTTTAACCACTTCTGACTTCAACACATGGGAGGAAAACTTCACAAACCATAATCTAGTGCAAAAATTTAATCAACATATTTTTTCTAACAGGGCTTCATGGTATGTTTATGATGTATTATACACAGTCAGGTGCTTTAGAATAGCTAGTGCTTAGGACTCATTGCTTCACATAATTGCTTTTAACTCCGTCATTGCTTTTGCAATGCCAGACTACAACACATAACCACTCTAGAGGTTAGTAATAGGTCAAATGAGAATAACAGCCGCCTTCATGGCATCTGTGACTGCCTTCAAGGATGTACACTCTGTGCTTAGACCTCCCATGGGAAATAATGTGGGTTTTCAACATTGACGCAAAAACTTCCTCACTTACAGGTTTTGTTGTATTGGGATGAAAAGCAAAAGCACTAAAGTATAGTTTCTGTTGCCATATAAAACAGTGCACTTGCACCTCTTCTATATCTTAGTGTCACATCACTTCATGCCCCCATTACACAGTTAAAAAAAACGAAACACGACAGATATACAGTTCGTATTACTACAGTACATCCATGCTAAATGCTTCTAAAGGTGGTGGTTTGGGGATTTCTAATTGTGAATGTTTAATTGTCCTGTAACAGGCTCAACAGGATAGAAGCATGGAAGTAACATGCTAATTTGTGTTATTAATATATTAAATATCCTGAAAACATCTTAACATGTTGATTCAGGTTAACAATGTGCTAACCAGGCTAATTCATGTCACCAAAGTGTAGCAGACATGTAGCAACATACTAAACATACAAGAAAGATTCGCCATCCCACACGGAAAGAACCTATATGCAGTATATATGCACATATAGGATAATATATACGCTGCATATATGTGTATATATGCCATATATAGGCAAAATTGAGGTGCATATATGTGCATATACAGGCCATATAGGTCTCCTGTTTTGCTTCTTTATATCCACATATAAGCCCTATATGTACATACAAGATATGTCTCCTATAAAGCTCATATCTCACTTTGGCAACTGTCATACATGATGCCTAGCTCATATTTTTTTATTCTGAAGCCAATAACTAAGAACTGCCTCACAGTGGCGCAGTGGGTAGCACGTTCGCCTCACAGCAAAAAGGTCGCTGGTTCGAGCCTCAGCTGGGTCAGTTGGCGTTTCTGTGTGGAGTTTGCATGTTCTCCCTGTGTTTCCCCCACAAGTCCAAAGACATGCGGTATAGGTGAATTGGGTAAGCTAAATTGTCCGTAGTGTATGAGTGTGAATGGGTGTGTATGAATGTTTCCCAGAGATGGGTTGCAGCTGGAAGGGCATCCGCTGCGTAAAAAACATATGCTGGATAAGTTGGCGGTTCATTCCGCTGTGGCGACCCCAGATTAATAAAGGGACTAAGCCGAAATGAAAATGAATGAATAACTAAGAACTAAAAAAACTTATGTATGTGCGAACACTTGAAATTGGTATCACATATAATTGGCATGTTATGGAATTTAACTATGGCAAATAAGTGAGAGCCATGGCAAATATATAAAACTGGCTGTTTTCCTATATTATATGTACAAAACTGCCAATTAAAAACCTATATTAAAACATATATGTTTATATAGGTTCTTTCCGTGTGGGATGTGTAAAAAAACTGGGTAGAAGCATAACAATAACATGCTAATTTATGTTAATAACATGTTAAGTATCCAGAAACCATCTTAATAAGATGTTGATTTAGGTTTCTGATAACCAATCTATTATACATATGCTATAAATAAGCTAATACATGCCACCTGCAAGCATAGTGTTATGCTACACATAAGAAACATGCTATCAGCTTGCAAATTAATGATAGCCATGTGCTAAAACAGGATAAGCATGGTAGTAACGTGTTAATTTATGCTAGAAACATGTTAAATGTGCTGACCTAAACATGCTACTGACACGCTAAGTAATGTTTGCCATGCACTAAACCAGGATAGAATCATAACAGTAACATACAAATTTGAGCTAGCAACATGGTAAATATTCTGAAAACAACATGTTGATTTAGGTTAACAATGTGTTTGCCATGCTGCTAGCAATAAATGCAATCCATGTGCTAAAACACGAGAGAAGCACGGCAGTAACATGCTAATGTATGCTAGCAACATGTTAAATATCCTGAAAACTTGTTGATTTAGGTTACTAACGTGCTAACCATGCTCATGGCAATGTCTTATCAATGCTAGCCATGTTAGCCATGTGCTAAAACAGATTAGAAGCATAAAACTAAGATGCTAATTCATACTAGCAACATGTTAAACATGCAACATAATGTTATGGCAACATATTAATTAATAGTCTTGCCTCAGTAAAGTATCTAAAAGTCAAACTGAGATTTTAAACTCGTTGTGTGGCACATAAATAATTACTCATACCCTCTTACATGGCCATGGCTCTGATTCTCTGGGAGGCTGCCACATAACGTCTGTCAAAACCTCTAAATCACACTGCAAACCTATTGCGCTATGGGGCAAATCAGTAAATCTTCGTCAAGTGAAAAATAACTTTCTTCAGCACATCGGTCTAATTGGTAGCAACAGTAAAAAAACAAAGCCAATGCCTTCAATTATCAAACAGCGGCACAAAGGTGACTGTACCGGAAGATTGATATTATTAAGCTGGAAAAAGAGAAGCGTATCACTCCCCAGGTGTGTGTACTATGGGAACAGGCATCAGCTGGCGAAGTATAGCCTGTAATATAACCGTGCAATGTTTCCAGATATTTCATCAGCTGGGAGTTGTCAGGAATGTCACCGCTTGAAGCCACTCATAATTAAAAGGTTGGGAGTTATCGCACATCACAGTCTTGCCAGCATTTGATGGAGTGCAGAGAGACGTTCATTTGGAATGCATCCTAATTGAAAGCTTTTATTGAAGAGATGAATTAAAATGAAAAATGAAAAGGAAACGAGCAAACACTGCAGAGTAATGGTCTTGTTTTAGTTCTGGGTGCCCGTACTGTATATATATCATTATGGTTTTTAGTCCTCCTAATAATGATTCACCTGCTATGTGACCGGGTAAAGTTTAGATTTTCAATTAGAATAAAAAGTCTAAGTGTAACTTTTTAACATTAATGTAATTTTTCAAACGGAGCTTTGGAGTGGCCCCAGGGCCCGCTTTAGATTTACTTCAGAGGTTCTTTTACAGACTTCTATTCGCTTTAGTGGTCTGCAAAGTTTCAACATAAATAGTGTCTCTAAAATTAATTTCTCCTGTAACTAACTAACTGTTTGGCATATTACATACACTGTTAACTTTATCTGTGGATTAACACGGTTAACAATTTTTGTAAATTACACAGTATTTAACTGTAATATGAACTGTAGTGCAGTTATGCAGTATACTGTATTTTAAAGTTGCATAGTGAAAATTACTGTAAAGATATACAATACTGCAAATACATATACAGCAAGATAAATGTAAATACAGTATAAATTACTGGCAAACTGCTGCAAGTTACTGTAGATTCTACGGGAAACTGTTAACAGTACAGTTTCCATATTTTTTGATTCACAAGTGTTTTCCATTTATTTTTTGTTGACTTTTGATGTTAAAAATTCAACTCTACAGTTGAACAAAGTGACTTTTATTGCCATTTTAGTAGTTAATAATATAGCGTATTAGAAATAATATATAGAGAAATAAGTCTGTAAAATAACAGAAAATGTACTGCCAGTTTATTACAAGGTTTTTGTATCATAATTGTAACGGAAGGACGCTGACAACGGAGATGGCGATATACGTTATATATGCAGTTTATTAAAGAGTAGTCGTGCAGGTAATGGTCAAGAACAGGGACAAACATGAGCATGTAGGTAATCCAAAGTGTAGTCAGAAACAGGCGAATGGTCAGGACAGGCAGCGAAACAATGTAAACAATAAACTAGGCAAAGGGTAAACACAAGGGGCAAGACAAACAAGGAACTTTGCTTTGTAATGCTACACAGGGTAAAACAAGACTCAGCAGTGTGTGTGTGTGTGTGTGTGTGTGTGTGTGTGTGTGTGTGTGTGTGTGTGTGTGTGTGTGTGTGTGTGTGTGTGTGTTGCATATTACAGTCATGATCACTAGCTATCTAATCCTTGCAGATCGCTGGAGAACTACACATCTGTCATTGAAGTGGACTACAAATACCATCATGCACCTCACACACACCAGTCCCTGATTCCCTTTGATTACACACACACAGCTCACGCACACGCGC
>CAIGQW010054063.1:4752448-4770061 GCA_903798125.1 Danio choprae | reverse complement strand
AGTGTGTGTGTGTGTGTGTGTGTGTGTGTGTGTGTGTGTATGTGCGCGCGTGTGCGTGAGCTGTGTGTGTGTAATCAAAGGGAATCAGGGACTGGTGTGTGTGAGGTGCATGATGGTATTTGTAGTCCACTTCAATGACAGATGTGTAGTTCTCCAGCGATCTGCAAGGATTAGATAGCTAGTGATCATGACTGTAATATGCAACACCAACCCAGTCAATATATCACTTTAAACTATTAAAAAATGTTAATAAAAATCACTTTTTCGAACTTTTCAAGGTTAAAAGTTGTTGGAAGAAAGATCAAGGTCCCAAATTGCATTTAAAAAGCATAAACAAACAGGAAAAAATAAGAAACATGAATCACAAAATACGTAAAAATGCTCATTTACAGATTATAAAATGTCTAAATTGTCATTATTCATCATAAATAAACAACTGGTTATGTCATTAATTTGTAGTGTTTAAGAGGTCAATTATAGTCTAAAGTAAAAAGAGATTGAAAGTATAGAGACGCATAACTTTTTTGTATTAGCCAATGGTTTACTGAACAAACTGTTGGTCTGTATTTAAATAAAGTTTATTATAATTAAAGAAAAAACTGGCTGCTCATTTCTATTTCTGTCCAAACATCCAAACAACTTCTTTAAAAAGCTATAGTTGATAACTTGATAATCAAGACATGTTGGAGAGGTGATTGAGATCCCATAATGCAATTTGAAAGCTTAAATAAACATAATAACATACAAACGTTTTCTGTTAACATTCGAACAACTGTTAATTAACAGATATTTTTACACACCTCAGCTAATGCTGTAAATTATATAGGGAGCCCTATTACTTTGCACATTACTACAATATTAAAGAAATAGCCCAAACTGTTCAATATAATAGCTTTTTATTTTTAGATATGCTGTTTTTTAGCAAACTAATGAGGCACTAAATGACTTGCCTGAGGTAAATAAAATGCTGCATACATATTGTTTACAAGCTGTTTTAATGGCATCTTTCCATTGTTGAAACTGATTGTTGAAGGAATGAGATGTAAGATGTTCATTTATGTTTGTTTCATGCTAAAACTAGACGTGACGTTGACGTGACGTTGCATTTTCACTGTCACACATGACAAAAATGAATATAAAACCACTCTGACTCTATTTTGTATATTATTAAGAGATGTTTTTTCTTCCTTTTTGCCATGTCACCATAGGACATATTTAAGATACAATTGAAAAGTGAAAGAATTTATCAAGTTAGTGACCTCTTATATCTTCTCAAACATTAAACCTTTTTCTTTAAAAAAAAAAATGTTTTACGAGGGGAAAGAAATCTTTGTTACTGCTTATTTGTCAACTAACCATAAATATAGTAGGAATACTTAAAATGTATTGTTTACAGACCAATTAGTAATATGTACGGTTTGTTAAAAGTGTACATGCGTATTAGAACAAAAAACAAAAACAGTACAGAACACCTTACTTATCCTAACACTGCTATTACTAAAAGAATGTTAAAAAACAGTAATAATGGGAAGCCTTAGAAATGTATCGCACTATGTTATATTATAAGATAAAGGAATTTGGGTAGCTTTTGGTCATGCTGAAGAAAAAATGTCATTTCATAAGCTTGATAAAGGGGAAGGAATTTGCTTTTACAACACTAAATTACAATGAAGACCTGAGAGCAGACAAGGCTTCTGCATCACACCGGTCGCATGTGGCAAAAATATTTCACACCTACTGCACAAACATTAAATAGTAAATAAGCAGGAATTTCTTTCAAAAGGTTCCCTTCTCTAGTCCACAGCTCAGAGCTATGGATGTAATTATAGGAACTGGAGTCCTGCAGTCACTAATATTGAGTAGAGAGCTGTGCATGTCTTTTAATAATAAATATGAATTCAGTGAATAGGTTTTTAAATCCAATATTTTTGTTTTGACTATTTTATCAGTGTAGCTAATATTACTGTACCTACACCTTGATTTAAGTGAGTACACTAATATTTACCTTATTCTTTATGTACGAGCAGGCACAGCCATTGTAATCTTTTTGTCTGAACACTTCCGGTCTCATTCACTTCCACCGATTTCTAGATGTTAAAAACAGCACATTATGTTGCTTCACATTGCAAACTGATATTGTCTTATTATTTTATTCTTCTCTTTATGTTTAGTCATGAACACACTTGTTTGTAGAGCAAACAGGGTGATCATTTTCTGCTGTTTATTATTTCCCTGCTGAAAAAAATATACCTAAACCAGCCTAAGCTGGTTGGGTAGTTTTAGCTGGTCAGCCAGTCTGGTTTTAGAGGTGTTTTGGCCATTTCCAGACTGGTCAGGCTGGGAAATGGCCAGCTAAAGCCAGCTATGTCCAGCTTAAACCAGGCTGGTCAAGCTAGTTTTAGCTGGTCATTTCCCAGCCTGACAAGCTAGGACCAGGCTGGAAATGACTGAACCATAGCTAAAACCAGCATGGCCAGTCTGGTTAAGCTGGTTTTAGCTGCTCATTTCCAGCTAAATGGCTGAAACCAGCCTGGAAATGGCCAAAACCCCTCTAAAACCGGATTGGTTGACCAGTTAAAACCAGCTTACCAGCTTAGGCTGGTTTAAGTTTTTAGTTTTTTTTCACCAGAGTAGTAATTTCTCCCATAGGCAACTGAATCTGACGTTCTTAAACAATCGCAAACGAGTGCACTTCCGCATTGCATGAGGTCAATTACAAGTAGGCTTTCTCTGAGAATACTTTCATTCCAGACATAATTTTCTTGCCATTCTAAGACATTATAAATGTAAAAAAAAACGATATATATATATATATATATATATATATATATATATATAATTTTATTTAATTTTTTTATTTTTGTGGGTTACCTCCGGTGCTCCGGTTTCTCCCAAAGTCCAAAGACATGCGCTATAGGTGAATTGAATAAACTAAATTGGCCGTAGTGTATAAGTGTGTGTGTGAATGTAAGAGTGTGTGGGTGTTTCCCAGTACTGAGTTGGGGATGGAAGGGCATCCGCTGTGTAAAACATATGCCGGAATAGTTGGTGGTTCATTCTGCTGTGGTGACCCCTGATAAATAATGGACTAAGCCGAAGGCAAATGAATTAATGAAACCTAGTCTCCTTTATGACAACAAAGGAGAACACACTTATCAACGTAAGAACTGCACCTACTGTAATAGCACTATTTTTAGACTCTGCACCTTTTTTTTTCTTCAATGTGTTATCAAAGTTTGAAAAGATTATTTTGTCCATTTAAGTGAACAGTATGTGTAGACATTTAGTGTTTTGATAAAAAAAAAAAGTGCTGATGATTCATACAAAAAAGGCAACGGAAATGGGGGAAATTACAGTACAAAGGAGTTCGCAAAGCTAGAAAACATAATAGCCCTAATTTCTGATGACAGAAGAACATCTAGAGGCATAGCTCAGATATGTTTGTTAATTATTATAAAAGGCTGTAAACACACTTGGTAAAAGGAAATGCTTGGCTACAACCTTAAATAATGTACGGTTTGAAGAAAATTACGTTTTCTTTTATTTTTAGCATTTAGAGTGCACTTGTGAAAAGAAATATAAAAACCCAAACAATGGAAAATATGGGTTGTTGACGTGACTTTGCATTTTGACTGTGACACATGACAAAAAAATGAATATAATTAGTATTGCCATCATTTTAAATGCAGTGAATTGTTAAATATTTCTTTGTTTTCCATTGACCTTGTTATAAAAACTGTTGTGTTATTCATTATTTTACACGTTTGAGTTAAATCTCAAAACTGCCCTATGGTGTGACTGCCTCAAGCATAGTTCAGTAAATTATATCTCTTAAAAGAAAATTGTAAAATTTTTAATACATTTGTTTTTAAATTTTTTCACATATTCAATATTTTTGAAAACAAAAAAACAGTAAAAATCGTTACATTTAGTTTTTGTTACATTTTACCCTTTTATTGAAAATGTCCAAAAATATATATTATTCATCATTTCATATATATATATGAACAATACGATATACTGTATACTTATCATATATCAGCACTATATGATGATAAGTGTCCAACAATAAGTGTAAAAAATGTTGGGTTCCACACAATTCCGTCATGTTATGCCAACACAAATCGATTGAGTTAACTGAATCGCTTTTACAAATTAAAGTGGATTGAAAAAAAACAACAATAAGAATTGTGCTGTTTCAACTCATTTAATAAGTAGTTTGAGCAAGTAGCAAACGTTTGTTTTTTTCTGCTCTCACGCCAATTGTTTATTTATTAATTATTTGACGTTTTTGCTATATCATACCATAGGACATTTTACGGTGAAATTCAGTGTCAAAAAAGTGTCAAAATTAATAAAGTCAGTGACCTTCATTCATTCATTTTCATTTCGGCTTAGTCCCTTTATTAATCTGGGGTCGCCACAGCGGAATGAACCACCAACTTATCCAGCATATGTATTACGCAGCGGATGCCCTTCCAGCCGCAACCCATCTCTGGGAAACATCCATACACACTCACTCATTCACACGCACACACACACTCATACACTACGGACAATTTTAGCTTACCCAATTCACCTGTACTGCATGTCTTTGGAATTGTGGGGGAAACCGGAGCACCCGGAGGAAACCCACGCAAACACGGGGGGAACATGCAAACTCTACACAGAAATGCCAACTGACCCAGCCGGGGCTCGAATCAGCGACCTTCTTTCTGTGAGGCGAATGTGCTATCCACTCCGCCACCATGCTGCCCAAGTCAGTGACCTGTTACTGTATTATTTTCTCCAACATCAGCCTTCAAACTACACTCAGAAAACTTGTTGAATGAACTTAATTAAATTAAGAAGAAACTGTTCCACAAAATTGAATTGTGCTATTTCATCCTATTTGAATGATTTATTTCAACCTATTTAAATTGTGTTATTTTAACTTATTTACAAAAAATTATTTTCAACCTATTTTGGGCGACTATAACTGAACAAAATTCATTTTGAACCAGTGATGTCAAATCCCCTTGTGTATTTAACTTGCCTGGAACAGAACTCCATCGCTTACTTTGGACAACCAAAAGTTCTGTTATTTATTTCAGTTTGAACTTCAATTGCTTTAATAATGCCAAGAGATGCCTGAGAATGATCTCAGAACTGGCATTAACACAGTTATGTCTCACTGAGTGATGTAGAAAACATGTTGTTTATGAAATTACAAACACCAGCATGAGTGCTACTCTTCTGCAAGGTGGTAACCTCAAAACCTTACTTTAAACTCTTCTACATCTTTAAACTAAGTCAGGAATAAACTCTTACAAGTTGTTTTTTTATTCTTAACTTAAAACACCTAAGATTACTTCTATTATCAACATTTTCCCCATTTCCCGTAATGCAAAGCAAGGTGGGAACTACACCTCCACTAACCAGGTAGTTACACCAACACAATATATTCATGCTGTCCCAACACAAATCAATTAAGATAACTTAATTTTTTACAAATGTAAATGGATTGAACAACAGGCATTTGAGACCAAACGTGAACCAATAGACAGCCATTATCTTAGTATAACAGAACATTTAGATCAAAGCACAAAACTAGTGACAGAATCTAGTGATTGAAGAGACATCATATGTTATGTAATTGAGGAATATATAAAGCCTGTGATTAATATGGCTATTTGTCTCCTCAGAGAAAGAGATGACAAGATTGATGAGCATACTGACATTTGAGCCAGTGATGCCAGACCAAATCAGTCACTTGGATCAGTCCCCATTTTAATCGCATTTGAGATTTTCTTAAACACTTCTTCATATTCACAATACAGTTAATTTGTTGTCTTTGCCCACTTTGATCCTCAGTGTGATGAAGAGGGTATTTGTAATTCATTTTGGCTTTTTGATAAGTGCTTTTAATGTTTTATTATAATTTTTATGTTATTATTTATTCATTCATTTTCATTTTCGGCTTAGTCCCTTTTGTTATTATTTAATTAATTAATTAATTAATTTATTTATTTATTTATTCACGCAAAGACTTAATAGGAGCATGGAGTGCCAGTTAGAAATAAAATAAGGAATCTATTAATAATCAATTCATATTTGAAGCACAAAAATGTATGTAAATAAATCACAGACAAATAAATAGACATATTTACACGTGTCTGTTTAAATTGTTTTTAAATGTTATTTTATTAAATCAAAAAAACAAAAACTATGTATTTAAATAAAGGTGACACTGTGGCTCAGTGGTCAGTTGGCATTACTGTTTGGAGTTTGTATGTTCTCTCCGTGTTGGCGTGGGTTTCCTCCGGGTGCTCCAGTTTCCCCCACAGTCCAAAGACATGCGCTATAGGTGAATTGAATATACTAAATTGGCCATAGTGTATGTGTGTGAATGAGTATGGATGTTTCCCAGTACTGGGTTGCAGCTGGAAGGGCATCCACTGTGTAAAACATATGCCTGGATAAGTTGGTGGTCCATTCCGCTGTGGCAACCCCTGGTGAATAAAGGGACTAAGCTGAAGGAAAATGAATGAATGAATAAATGTATAAATAAATAGACAATTTTATAACTTTTTTAAATTCGTGCTTTAAAATGGTGATAAATCAAACAGTGAAAAAGTATATTAATAGATCACACTTTAAATGGACAAATAAATGTACTTATTTAAATGTGTCTATTTAAATTGTTTTAAATGTCATTTAATAGAGCAAACAATGCATTTAAAAATACATTTTAAATGTATAAATAAAAAATAGACAAGTTCATAATTGTTTATTTAATTAATGATGTAAAGCGCTAATTAATCAAACAGTAAAAAAAAATACATTAATAGATCACAATTGAAATGGACAAATAAATAGACATATTTAAATGTGTCTCTTTAAATTGTGTTTTAAATGTCATTTAATAGAGCCAAAATGCGTTTATAAATACATTTTAAATACACAAATAAATAGTCACATTTCTAACTGATTATTTCATGTTTTTAAAATGCTGATTAATCAAACAGTAAAACGAAGTATATTAATAGATCATTTTAAATGCACATTTTAAATTGCTTTGTAAAAACTATATACTTTATTATTAAAATAATAATAATAATAGTTCAAAAGTATATATAAAAAATTTCAGAAACAAAACAAACACACACAAAAACAAATATATAAATAAATTAAATAAAATTGTTACAATTATAGACAAGCAGGACCTTTGCATTAATCAAAAAATTTGAAGATGGAACACAAATGTACAGGTTTAATGGCCTTTCTATTAGTACCTTCCATACAGCTACTTCTGGAGCAAGATATTGACGAATCACGTCACATCATTGAATATAGGCCACGCCCACATGTGTTGAACCGCTTAACAGCTGACACCTGTGGATACCAGCAGCGAAGTCGCGTTGTGCCAAAACAAACCCGTTATAATCATCTGGCCCTTTCTACACTGGATTTAGTTTATAGATATAGGTTTATTTTTTTACAAACTGACAAAAAGACTAGTGAAAAAGTAAAGGATGGTCTTCTTTGACAGCATGTTTTCTTCCCTGTACAACCTTCTGAAGATCCCCAGCATGTTTTAAGGAGGCTCGCAGTGTGATGGAGAGTTCACAAAGAAACTTTTATTGAAGGCTCTGTTGGATATGACAGCAGCTACATCGCATGCTGTAAGTACATTTTGGCTTTTACTAATGTTCTGAAAACACTTACTTGAAAATTGAGGGGGCATTGATATTTTAACTATATGCAGTATGCGTATGCAGACCTTAAAAATCATCATAACTGTGACCCTTTACTCATTGATGGTCCTTAAAGATTTAATTATTGGCTGAATAATAATTTGCTGTGAATTATGTTTTTTATTTGTTTTAGTATTTATTTATATTTATTTATTTATATATTTTGTTATTTACTTTTATTTTTTCTGATGCTGATATTATAAGTGAACTTTTATAGAGCATTAAAATTATTTCAAAATCCATCATGGTCCTATATTGTATGAAAAGTTAAAATGTTTTGTTTCATAAAGAAATAGCAGAATTGGAGTTTGAAAGACAAGTACTTCTTACTTTCTTTCTTTCTTACTTACTTAAAAAGAACAAAAATTAAATTCATTAATGTTAAATCAGGACATCTGAATCATTCATTCATTTTCTTTTCGGCTTAGTCCCTTTAATAATCTGGGGTCGCCACAGCGGAATGAACCGCCAACTTATCCAGCATATGTTTTGCGCAGCGGATGCCCTTCCAGCTGCAACCCATCACTGGGAAACATCCATACACTCATTCACCCACATACACTATGGACAATTTAGCGTACCCAATTCACCTATACCACATGTTTTTGGACTGTGGGGGAAACCGGAGCACCCGGAGGAAACCCATGCAAACTCCACACAGAAATGCCAACTGACCCAGCCAGGGCTCGAACCAGTGACCTTCTTGCTGTGAGGCGATTGTGCTACCCACTGCGCCACCGTGCTGCCCACATCTGAATCAATGCCCAGATAAATTTTTCTTTCTTCTAGTTTTAGCATTGTGCAAATATTTCAGCCATCTTTGTAATGCATTGTTTTATCTTTATAAAAGTTTGTTTTGTCATAAAACTAAGCATTTAAATATCATCTTACTAGCAAAATATATTATTACTAACACAAGAAATATAAAGCGACAACTGATATTTATGATTATTTTAAATAAATAATTTATATCTCATACAAAATTGCATATTTTTGCTTATTTTGGGCCTTTTTGATAAGAAAAACTGAGATATATGGACTATATGGATATATTCTCCTATATGTGACCCTATACAACAAAACCAGTCATAAATGGGGGTTTTTTATACACCATCTGAATAAATAAGCTTTTCATGTATATATGTTTTGTTAGAATATGACAACATTTGGCAGAAATACAATTATTTAAAAATCTGGAAACTAAATATTGAGAAATTTACCTTTACATGTGTCCAATTTAAGATCTTAACAATGCATATCACTAATAAGAAATTATGTTTTTATATATTTAGTAGAAAATGTACCAAATATCTGCATTGAATACAATCTTTACGTACGATTCTAATGATTTTTGCCGTAAAAGAGAAATCAATCCTTTTGACCCATACAATATATTTTTGCCAAAAATTTACACACGCTACATAAGACTGGTTTTGTGGTCCAAGGTCACATATTAAACATTTTTGAGTTTGATTTTAGTAAAACGTTTGATTTAGTTGTGTATGATAAGTCTGTGTCCGTGTTTTGAACTATTAATTCAGACATTACAGAGTTAAATTAATTGACAATATGCACACCCGTTGCATTTTCAACAAGACATTTATTAAACCTCCTCAGCCCATTCAATGTTAGCAATAGTGCGTGAACACTTTCTCCGTGGGTCTATACTTTGAGCATAACGAGGGTGTATGTGAAGAAATGTGACTTGTCTCAAGCGAGTACACAGCATATGGATTGTGATGGCCAATGCTTTGTCTTCATTCTGCACCAACCACAGTTTTTCCATCATTTCAATAAAAGGAGGAAAGACTTATCTGTGAGCGTTGGGCAATAAAGACAAAGATGGATTAATGCGCAGGCCGAACAGGAATCTGAGCTCCAGACCTACAGGTGTCCTCGTTGAGCTGCAGAAATGGTTATATTTGCTAGACCTGTAGTCTAGTTTACCGATAATTCTTGTTTTAAGCTAGCAGCAGAGTATATAACAGAATGAAGTCTTGGATAATGTTGTTGCATTCGATGCCATAATAATAAAATTAGATTTAATTTTCCTTTTTAAAGTTTTGTTTTCAGCAACAACACAAAAATTTGTTCCATTCTGGAAAGAAAAGAAAAAACATATGGACTTTTACTTAAATAGAATGTGTGTATTTTATAAGCACTTTTCTGAAATGTATTCTACTTTACATTATAATATATCTATACATAGCTATTATGTCGTGGTTTATGGGTCTGTGTGTTCTGAATGTTGTGTGTTATGCTATGTGTGTTGATGTGTGCGAGGGGGTGTGTGTTTGTTTACCTTTTGCGCTGGCAGCGTGCTCTCAGATCAGCTGACTTAGTCAGAGTTCTCCAGCTGATCCCTGTTTTGCTGGCTATATATTCAGTCGGTGGTTACTGCTGGTTATCAGTCTGTTGCTGTTCTTGTTCCTGTCTGTTTGTCTTTCAGAGTTTCTCTGTAGTCTGTTCCTCGGGTGAGGAGATTGTTGGCCTAGTAGGAAGTCTTTGTTTTTGGACTTTTTGCTATATTCTTTGTCTTCAGCTTTCAGCCCGTTTTCGAACTCTTTCTGTTGCACTTTTAATAAACGTCACTTCAGTCGCTATTGGATTCTCTCTGTTTTTGATTGTGATGTATTAGGGATGTACAATATTGTAAAAATCTGACATTGCAATGTTTTGATTTTCTGTGACAATATATATTCATATCATGTGTGTATATATATATATATATATATATATATATATATGAATACAATTTCACCACATGGCTAATTGGTAAGAATTCAAGTACAGAACATGAATAATCAAATGTAAAATAGCACTGCATAGTCTGCATTGTATACGAAATATTTTTTATTTTAATTAAAGTTTCAAATGGCACAATGTCTTGTGCCTGAATGCTTTAAACTCTCTTATGCTCATACAGTCACAGGGCTTTAAAACACATGCAAATGATAAACGTTGGCTCCATTATGGTAAAAATCTTCAATGACTCCACAAATGTCATGTTCTGAACTCTGGCTCCTGGTCAAATATAATCCCAGTTCAACATTGCAGATCCTGCAATGTGACAATTGCAGATGCCCAAAATGTGATATCAATGCTAAAACTATATATTGTGCAGCCATAATAGCTATATATCTATTTTTATAGCTATTTTAGATATGTGTTTTTAGTTGTGCGTGTGTGTATATGTGTGCGCGTGTTGTATAGGTCTTCTAACACAATTTTATTTATTTTTAAATTTTTTTCTTAAACAAATTTCTCTGTTTTTCCAATAGTAACTCCTTTAGTGGTTTATTTGACAATGTCAGTTGGCTCTGTGGTTTAGCACTGTTTGTAATTGATTAATGCTCTCTGATAGACTTTAAACATTTGGTTTGAAACATTGAAAAGAGTTCCACTGAACAAAAATGTAACTATTTTAAAATCTACTGAGCTGCCATGGTGCGTACTGCCTGCATATAGGGCAGTAACCATAACGTCATGGTACTTCATTGATCTTTAAAGGATTAGCTCTCTCAAAAATGAAAATTCTGCTTTTAATTACTTACCCTTATGTCGTTCCAATCCCCTGCGTCCTTCATTCATCTTCAGAACACAAATGGATATTTTAGATTAAATGCAAGAGCTCTCTGACCTTTCATAGACCGCAGGAAGAAAGAACAAACTTTCCATGTGTCCTCATTTTTTTAAGTAATGTAATCATACAAAACTCCAAAAACACATGGTCCACCCCCCCCCCCCCCCCCCAAATAAAATCGGAATAAAATAGTTTGATTGCCTATTTCCAGGCAACATGGTGGCTCAGTGGTTAGCACTGTCGCCTCACAACAAGAAGATCGCTGGTTCAAGTCCCGGCTGGGCCAGTTGGCATTTCTGTATGGAGTTTGCATGTTCTCCCTGTGTTCGTGTGGGTTTCCTCCGGGTGCTCGGGTTTCCCCCACAATCCAAAGACATGCGGTATAGGTGAAATGGGTAAACTAAATTATCCGTAGTGTATGAGTGTGTATGTGTGTTTCCCTGTACTGGGTTGCGGCTGGAAAAGCATTCGCTATATAAAACATGCCAGATAAGTTGCTGTTCATTCCACTGTGGCGACCTCTGAAATAGAGATTAAGCTGAAGGAAAATGAATGAATGACTGCCTATTTCCTCTCTTCAGCCTCATCAGGTCAGGGTGCACATTTTCTACAGGCAATATGACACGTGTGTGTTGCGCTGCTGACTCCACATCATGTTGTAACTACATTTAACACTGCAACAAGCGATTTAAAATATATCTTTCATGTTCAGATTAGTCGTGTCCTAACCATCCATGACGTGCAAAAGTCATGGCTGAACCTCAGCATAAACTACTGTGACAATGATCACCTCAGGTGCTGATTATGTGCTTTATTCATTGTTAAATGTTGGCAGTATTTGTTTGAATACCATTGTACATAACATTTATTGCAATTCTAAAAGCGGTAGCAGATGGTTAACTCTGCCGAGGAATGGATATCATTGGCAAACAAAGTCTTTTTTGGTGTTTTTGGAGCTTCATATTATTACCGTTGAACCACTGAAGTCGCATGTACTGTTTTGGCATTGTTTTTCGTTCTTTTTCTGGACTTTGAATGACTCACAACCCTTGCTGTCTATGGAGGATGAGGGAGCCCTCAGATTTATTAAAAAAAATCATAAATTGTGTTCTGAACATGATCGAGGGTCTAGGGCAAAGGTGTCAAACTCAGTTACAGGTAAGCATGTTAAAGCAGGGTTGCAACTGAACTGTGCAGGGTTGTGGCCCTCCAGGAACTGAGTTTGACACCCTGGTCTAGGGGGATTACAATGACATAAGGGTGAGTAATTAATAACAGAATTTTCATTTCCCCAGCGGGAGGGGAGCTTCAATGCTATGTGGAAACTTCCACTATGGGGATTTCGTCAGAAGGCAATCATCTGAAAGAGTAATAAAACGGGCCAATGAAATGCCAATGAATTGCCGGCGTCAGCGGGCACAGCCGGCAGCAATCACAATCAATTGTGTATAAAGATGCCACCTGTGCACAGCAAAGACACCTTTTTTCGCTTCAGAGCCGAACAAGCTACTGAGAGAGTCTTCGGGTTCTTTCAAACCTCCTTCAGTGAGAGAGAAAGAACGAGAAAGCTGCCGGTGTTTGAACAGGCTGTTTCTCCCGGTGCCAGAGTGTGTGACACGCAGTGGCAAACGGTCGAGCTGGGCTATTCTCCCTTGCCTGGCGTTCTCTGGTCTGGTCCTTCTAGAGCGGTGAGTATAATAAATTTCCTAAAAGAGCAACACGGTCGTGAAGCGCGTCTTTTTAAAGACGTCGTTCCGACCCTGTGTTTCTGGATGCGGTGGTTCCCTGTCCACGGATGATGGGCACGAGTATTGTGTTGCATGTCTGGGGGTTCAGCATGTTAATGCGGTGCTCGCGGGCAGCGCATGCCATCACTGCGATGGCATGTCTGTTGCGCAGCTAAGATCGCGGCTCGCTCTTGCAAAAGGGCGAACCACCCCTGTTGTCCCCCGCAAGTAGCGGTTGGCACTCGGGCAGATCTGAGGGTTACAGTGGGGGTCAATCCGCCGCCCTCGGGCTTGCGGACCCCCCATTCCTCAGCGCGCTCCATCCAAGCTTCGAGTGAGAGAAGCGCTTCATCCTCCGGGATGATCGCCCTCTCACTCGATGACACCGAGGACCAGATGTCCATCGCTGCATCAGAGGGTGGGCTATCATTTTTCGATGACAATCCGGACCCGCTTCCTCTCTTAAGGGTGGTAAGCGAGGCTCTGGATATAGAATCGGAGATGATGGCCGTGCTAACCCGGGCTGCTTCGGCGGCGAGGCTGGAGATGGCTTGTCCCCCAGCTCCGTCGCCGGACCGATTAGGGGTGTGACGTGGAGGATAAGAAGGGGAAACCCTCTAAAGCCTCCCGTCCACTTCTTCCCGGAGGTGCACAGTAAGTTCACGCAGCGCTGAGGGCACCTTTATCTGCCCGGTCTGCGTGCGCTCTGCCCTCACCTTCCTCGATAACGGAACAGCCAGGTGGTACGAGGCGAATCCCCAGGTCGAGCGTGCTAGCGCAGTCAGTCTTGCCCGCGTGGTGCCCCTTCCTGGCGTGGTTCGCCTCGGCTCCCGTTCAAAGTGTGTAGGTTATCTGCGTCCCTCGGGACCAGAGCCTACACTGCTGCGGGCCAGGCTGCTTCCGTTTTGCTTGCTATGGCTGGCGCAGGTGTTGGCCAGCGGCACGAGGAAGGTTTCCGACCCAGGCTTAACTTATGCACTGCAACCGACTTTGCTCTGGAAACACCAGGTTGGCTGCGAGTGCCCTGGGGAGGACTATGACCACACTAGTGGTCCAGGAACGCCACTTCTGGCTAAAACCTGATAGATATGCGTGGCGTTGACAAAGTTCGCTTTCTTAACACACCCATATCCCAGGCTGGCCTGTTCGACGACACCGAGGCGGAGTTCACCCAGGAATTCACCACGGTGAAAGAGCAGTCAAGTGCGATCGGCGGGCTTTTAAAACCGCTCTCCCCGTTGAACCATCCACTTTGGCTGCTCCTTGCCGAGGGCGCTTGTCTGTGGCTCCAAAATCAGCTCCGCCGCCCTGTCCGTTCCCTGGTTAAGCGGCAGCATCGAAAACCCCACAGACGATCACCGCCCCCCCCCACCCCCGGAACAGAGAAGGTTTGCTGTTTCCCTGGCGGAGGGCCAGAGACACATAATTAAATAGGGCCGTATGGCTACCAAAAATGTTAAAGAGCAATTCTCCTCTATCCGGATGTGACAGCCCGAACACTGCCAGTATGAGACGCTATGCCTTCCAGCTCGCAGGATCGGTGCTCTTCGCCACAGGCTCCGAGAGTGCCAGAGGACGGGCTACTTTCTCTCGCACTCCCAGCCGCCCTGCGGGCTCTTGGGACGAAGCTAAGATTAAACCTCTTATCTTATCTTAGCCCAGCCCGTCGCGATGGCTCGTTTGGACAATCAGACTCGGCTATGCGATTCAGTTCGCTAAACGGTCCCCCAAGTTCACGGGCGCGTATTACACCAAGGTCAGCCCTGTATCCGCCCCTGTCTTGCGCGAGGAGATTGCTGTTCTCCTGGCGAAGGAGTCAATCGAGCCGGTCCCTCCAGCCGAGATGAGGTATGGGCTTTTTAGTCTGTACTTCATCGTACCCTAAAAGAGCGGTGGGTTATGACCAATCCTAAATTCTGCGCATTTTTTGATCCGCTGCCATACAAGCAGCCGCTCAGAATGCTCATGCAGAAACGCATCCCCCAGTGCGTTCGTCCTCTGGATTGGTCTGCAGCGATAGACCTGAAGGACACGTATGTTTATGCCTCCATTTTCCCACGCCACCGGCAGTTTTTGCGGTTTGCGTGCGAGGGTCGAGCATGGTAGTACAATGTCCTCCCTTACGGGCTCTCCCTGTCTACGCGAGTTTTTCACCAAGCTCGCGGAGCATGCCTTAACGCCCCTTCGGCTCGCGGGCATCTGCATACTCAATTATCTCTATGATTGGCTTTTTTAGCTCATGCAGGATCAATTGGTTATGCACAGGGACTGGGTGCTTCGGCACCTCGACCTGTAAGGGTTTCGGGTCAACCGAGAAAAGAGCGGGCTCGCCCCCGTGCAGAGCATCTCTTTTCTCGGGTTGGAGCTGGACTCGATCACTATGACAGCGCGCCTCCCCCGAGAGCGCACTGAGCTGATGCTGACCTGTCTGAGAGAGTCGACAGGAAAACTGTGGTCCCACTGAGATTATTCAGAGGCTCCTGGACATATGGCATCCGCAGCCGCTGTCACGCCGCTCGGGATGCTCCATATGAGACCGCTTCAGCATTGGCTTCACGATCGGGTCCCCAGACGCGCATGGCATGCGGGCATGCACCGGATGACTGTCTCCGCTGTGTCGCCGCGCCCTCAGCCTCTGGACGGACCCTGCGTTTTACAGGCCTGTGTGCCTCTAGAACAAGTGTCCAGGCATATCGTTGTTTCGACGGATGCTTCCAGTACGCGCTGGGGGGTCGTGTGTTGCGAGCATGCAGCTGCGGCTCCGTAGAAGGAACTCTGTTGCATTGGCATATTAATCGCCTGAAGCTGTTGGCAGTGTATCTCACGCTGCGCCATTTTTTTCCGGTGCTAGAGGGGAAATACGTGCTGGTCAGGACGGACAGCACGGCGGCGATGGCGTATATCAACCGTTCGGGGGGTATCCGCTCTCACCGCATGTCTCGGCTCGCTCGCCGTCTGCTCCTCTGGAGTCTTACGAGGCGGAAATTGCTGTGTGCCATTCTTTCCCCGGCGAACTCAACCGTGCAGCCGATGCGCTCTCACGGCAGTTCCATGCCCTGGAGAATGAAGGCTCCACCCCCGGCTGTCCAGCTGTTATGGGTGCGTTCTGGAATGCGCTGGCTACACAGCTGGCCCCGGGGCATGCGTATACGCATTTTTCCAGTGAGCCTACTCGCACAGATACTGTGTAAAGTCGGGGAGGATGAGGAGCAGGTCTGTTATTGCGCCTCTCTGGCTCAACGGACCTGTATTTCAGCTCTCTCCTCGTGATGGCCCCTCCCTGGCATATCCCTTTGAAGAAGCACCTTCTTCTTTGGGACAGGCACCATCTGGCATCCGCGCCCAGATCTCTGGAACCTCCGTGTGGTCCATAGATGGAGCGCGGAGGACTTGGGTGACCTACCAGTTCGGTGGTTAACACCGTCACTCAGGCTAGAGCACCCTCTACGAGGCATGCCTACGTCCCGAAGTGAAGTCTATTCGCTGTGTGGTGTACTTCTCTCCGAGAAGGACCCCGGACATGCCAGATCAGTGTGATGCTATCCTCCTTCAGCTGGCTGGAGCTAAGGCTATCACCTCCGCTCTGAGGGGTTGCCGTTACGATCATCCCCCGCTCTGAGGACGCGGGGATGACGGCGCGCTGGGAAAGCATCGCCTCATCACCAGATCCCACAGGCGCGAGACACTGGATAATTAATTCAATTCTGTCCCCCTCTCATACACACTTGGAGATTCTCTAAAGAGAGCTCTGCTCGATCCACTCGACTCAGTATCTTTAAGATTTCTGTCCAGGTAGACAGCTCTGCTGGTCGCGTTGGCATCAGTCAAGAGGGTCGGGTAGCTGGAGGCATTTTCGGTCAGCGAAGTGTGCCAGCATTCGGGCCGGCCCACTCTCACATTTTCCTGAGACCCCGGCCCACATAGGTGCCCGAGGTTCCTACAATGCTTCCTTTAGACTACGTAGTGAACCTGCAAGCGCTGCCCACGGAGGAGGCAGACCCAGCCCCTTTTATTGCTGTGTTCCGGTTGCGCTCTGCGCGATTTGACCGCATTAGAGCTTACGACTCTAAGCAGCTCCTTTTTCTGTTAGGATCGGCAGACGGGAAGTGCCGTATCTATTCTGAGGTTGGCCCACTGGATAGTGGATGCCATCTCCCTCGCTTCGGTGCCAGGGTGAGCCGCGTCCCCCGGGAGTGAGAGCGCACTCGACTAGAGTATCACCTCCTCTTGGGCGTAAGCACGCGGCACCTCTCTAACAGACATCTGTAGAGCTGCGGGCTGGGCGACACCGAATACATTCGTAGGAGTCTATATCTTTGAGTGGAGCTGAATTTCTTCATGTGTGCTTTATAAAGCCAGTGAATGAGGAAATTCGGTACGGTGTTGAAACACGCTTGCCTTTCTCTCTAACACAGAGATACGTGCGCTTTTTTTCACTCTGTTCAGTTGAGTTCCCCATTTGGCGAACCCTACAGAGTTCCTCCGAGGCCCCCAGCATCTGACTTAGCGGAGAAGTCAGGTGCCTGGCCCATTACGTTGTTGGCATGCCCACTTGGTCAGCCCGCGT
>CAIGQW010054063.1:4734531-4747448 GCA_903798125.1 Danio choprae | reverse complement strand
CACTGGGCAGTTTATTGGGTACATTTTGCTAGTAACAGGTTGTACCCCCTTTTGTCTTCAGGCTGTAATTCTTCATGGCACAGATTCAACAGGGATCTGCAAAGACACCTCGGACATTTTGCTGCATCATTTTGAGAGCATGATGCATTTGCTGCAGATTTTGTCATCTATAATGCTGAAAAAGTTCTTGTAATATGGGTTCACTATTGCCATAAACAGTTACTTTAGATGGACATGCTCATCAACTAATTAGGATGTGGCATTTAAATGATTCTCAATTGCTACTAAGGAGCCCTTAAAGTGTGCCAGGAAAAACCAAAAATCTCCACCAGCAGCATCCTGAACTGTTGATACATGCTTTTATGTTGTTTGTGCCAAATTCCGACCCTACCATCTGAATCTTAAAGCAGAAATTTAATCAGGCAAAGCTATCTTTTTCCAATCTTCATTAGTCCAGTTTTGGTGAGCTTGTGTGAACTGTAGAGTCAATTTGTTGTTCTTAGCTGACAGCAGTGTCCCTGGTGTGCTCTTGCTCTTTTGCTTTATAGCTTATCTGATTCGGTGTTTAAAGTTTTGTGCATTCAGAGATTCTGTGCTAGGGATGCATAATTCATTGAAGGTGATTGTATGCGCATTTCTCCAGCATGTGCTTTCAGTTGGAGCACCATTTAGTGCACAGAGTTGTAGTATACTGACAAGCTGCGCAAAATCATGTACATTTTTGCAGACTACTTAATCAGGAGAAAATTAAATCGAAGGTAATCCTTCTGTTATAATCATATCTGTTTGTGTAGATTCACCATGAACTAGAACTCTGTTGCTGCTACATCTGAAAGCATGTGAAAATACTACATTTAATAAAATGTTTTTAAACCAAACTTACTTTATAACTTGAAGTTCTTGAAATAAATCCTTGTGTTAGAAGATTCTGTGGTTGTGTGACTATTAGTCACACTAAATCTATGAAAAACAGTTAAATCTTTTGTTTATTCAACAACCGCTATAGATATTTCCTGGTTTTCTTCATGGAAGTTTGGAGTTTCAGTGCATGAGCGCGGCCACTGGCCTTTGGAAGAATTGCTACCAATCCAATGCCTGTGCTTCCCTGACAAGATGACCTTCCCCATTTTAATGCTCCGTTTGAACTTTAACAGATTTTTTTAGACCACATCTAAATTCCTGAATATGTTGAGCTACTGCCATGTGATTGGCTGATTAGATATTTGCTTTTATGAGCTGAGCAGATGAAGTTAATGAAGTGGTGGGTTACTGTCATTGTGACCGAAAACACTCGCTGGCTGCATATGGAATTAACCCCAATAGGCCTCATTCACTAATCTCTACGTTAATCCACTAATATGGTCCTTCTATAGGAGTGAATGAATTTAAGCACAGCAACGGATGCCGTTTTATATGTACTTTTCTGGTTGATACAACTGAGTGTACATTGGTTGTAAACTCATTGTGGACACCCCTACAAATGATTGCTCCCTCAATTAGTGCACTATTTAAGGGTATAGTGGTGATTTCAGATATATACCCTATATGGTGCACCTATATCGGTTGTCCACCCTTATCTAGTGGTGTCCAGATCCTGAAGGAACCACTTTTTACCCAATCTTCTCTGATTTTGAGTGTACATTCAGTGTACACTCGGTGAAGGGCCATTTCCCAAATACTATAATATTTTTTTATGCACATAAATATGAAAGTATTGTTGTAATTTTAAAATATAATTATGAGTAATTAACAAGCAAAGCAAGCAGATGTTTTAGTTCATGATATCAGATATCACATTAAATGTCACAAATGAACAGTATCTATGTTTTCATCCAAAGATGTGAATTAGACTTATGCACTAAACTGGAAAATTGCAAAAATCGACGGTGTCTACTGGTAGATGAAGGTTCACTGCGTGTTTGGTCTTTCCAGTGCACTCTGTGGTTTTAGTTTGAATTTAACTCCTATCTGACTCCAATTTTAGTATGAGGTCGCTTTAGAATATTATTATTTTTATCTTCGTTCTATCTGACTCCAATCAGAAAATATTAAGAAGATTATTGTAATATTTAATTTAGATGAATGTTTAACTATTTTATTTAATCTTGTTTTCATATATTACACTCGTTCATTCGGATTCCTAAAACATCCTGAGTCTTGTACCAGCCAAATATATAATCTCTTAATCACAAGCATATCAGTCTTGGTCACTAAACAGAGGCGATTAACCACTGTTCTGAAAGGCAGAACCTTACTTAATTTAGAATATGTTTTTGTGCTCCCCATACATCTGCTATCTACTAAATTGAAACAAAACTATTTAATCATACCATGATCATTACTATACGATCAAGCAGACTAATTTACTTAAACTATTAGTAACTTTGAATAACCACCATATGATTTAAATTGTATTATAAGTTTAGAGATAAATGCTTACCCACATTAAGATTGGTTTCAACAATACTTTGTTCTAAATAGAAAAGCTCATTATTAGCCTTTAACAGTCTAAGTATACTTAAATGAATGCCAATGTGTTAGTCGGAGCTCTAAGAACATCGTATAGCATGCCACGCTGCTCCGTCTATCATGTTTTAGTCCGTTACTAACCTGCACAGGGGCTTGTGGTGTTATGGACTTAGCGTAATCTACTAGAGTTAATAATACAAGATAAATTAGAACAATCTGAAACATAATTTATTAGTCAGGTAAATGTGTATTGTGCCAAACATTCAGTCAATTCATAAACACTCAATACAAGACATCAAATTCTCAAAGATAAATCTAAGATCAAAAGACGAATAGCTGACTTCAAAATATACATAGTATAGAGCATAAGAGCTCTATACAACGGGCTAATTCTGGTTGCAGAATCGCCCCGAACCTCTTAACACGTTTCCTTATATTTTGTGGAGGGGTGTGTGGAACAACAATTTGCATTTAGTGGCATGTTAGATTTAAAGATTTACTGCCTATAGGGACCAAATGGTAATTTGAATAGAAGCCCCCTAGGTAGGGGCACACCCTTATCAGTGGGTCAAAAGATACCTAGAGTTATAAATCTATTATTTTACTTATTTATTTATTTAGAGACATTTCAAATGATATCAAACATGATGCAAAAAGTCACTTGCATTGATACAGAACATTTATGCTTTGAGATTCTGTGTGAGTTGGGTGAAGAGGAGTGTGGGTGAAGTGAAGGGAGTGCGAGAGAATGAGCTTTCCCTCATTCTCACTCCATAGGGTGTAGAGGCAATTATCACTGTTTATACACATTGTTTGTATTGTCCATAAGTGAAAGTATCAAAGTTTCAGAGATTTCTTAAATCTTACAAAATAAAGCTCCATTTCCATACAATGAGTCAAATAGAATAAAATCGCCATTTCCCAATTAACTAGTGGTAAAAAATGAAATTTACTGCAGTAGAGGAAGCCACTGTGGGCCTTTTTTCTTATATAATAAATTACTTGCGCCTCAGAAGATTAAAAACACAACGAATGCGGTGGCTTTTGGAGGTGTGAGACGAGTCTGCTAGTGACATTCAATTCATAAAGCCAAAAAGTAGGTGCGACGGTAGGTGTAATGTTCATGACGAAATTGTCCGCAACAGACTGCCCACTGACTCACATTATTAATGTCACTGTCCGAATTTGCTTCAAAATTTGCTTATTTGTGCTACTTTTTTTCTTGATATAGTTCCATTACATTTCTGTATTAGTATTTTTTGTGAGGTTTTGCATGCTAGTGTGTTATCAAAGCAATGATGTTTTTGTATTTTGTAGGTAATTTTCTATGTTTTTTTACTTGCAGCACTTTTGAGCTCTCAGCCACGGTACAGTATATCATCCACTCAAATGGCTGACATTACAGAATAGGTAAAAAAAAAAAATTGGTAGTTAAGTCCATATATATTTTGTATATATATATATATATATACATTTGCTTTTCTTGGCCAATATCTGAGTGAATTAATCTGTATTTTGAGGGAAAAAGTGGGAGGTTTAGTTATTTGTTTTGAAAACAGGGGCAGCACGGTGGCTCAGTGGTTAGCACTGTCGACTCACAGCAAGAAGGTTGCTGACTCGAGTCTCGGCTGGGCCAATTAGCATTTCTAGTTTGCATGTTCTCTCCTTGTTTGCGTGGGATTCTTCTGGGTGCTCTGGTTTCCCCCACAGTCCAAAGACATGCGTTACAGGTGAATTAGGTAAACAAAATTGGCCTGTGTGTGTGTGTGTGTGTGTGTGTGTGTGTGTGTGTTGGTGTGTGTGTGTGTGTGTGTGTGTGTGTGTGTGTGTGTGAGAATGCGAGATTGTATGGGGGTTTCACAGTACTGGGTTGCAGCTAGAAGGGCATCCGCTGCGTAAAACATAACGCAATGAACAGTTAACAATTCCAGCATGTGGCGATCCCTGATAATTAATGATTAATGAATGAATGAATGTTTTGATAAAGTAATTTGTGACCAAAACAAAAACTGTGCTTATGGTATGCAAGTACAATAGATTTGTTCACAGAATTGCATCATTTAAGCTTTAAGTAAAAATAATTCATGCCTCATGTTTAACTTTTAATCTGGGATTTTTGTGAAAGCTTTTGACTTTCCAAATATGCCTGTTGCTGATTGATAGGCTTTGGTAGCATTGCATTGACATGAGTTTTCTGAGTCTGATAGTCCTGAGTCAGAGGATGTGAAGTGAACGCCTCTGAACAAAATGTCACATCTTGAGATAATGATAACTATGACATGTTTTGAACCCAATATATGTAGCATCTGGACATACAGTACTACTTTCACCATGTCATTATCATGTGACCTACCGGTGTCAGATGTGTGACTTTACTCCGGAAGCAGGTTTTCATTTAGGATGTCTCTGTACATTGCTGCATTCATCTTTCCCTCTATCCTGACTAGTCTTCCAGTTCTGCTGCTGAAAAACATCCCCACAGCATGATGCTGCCACCACCATGCTTCACTGTAGGGATGGTATTAGCCTGGTGATGAGAAGTGCCTGGTTTTCTCCAAACTTAACGCCTGGCATTCACTCCATTCAGACCAGAGAATTTTGTTTCTTCTGGTCTGAGAGTCCTTCAGATGCCTTTTGGCAAATTCCAGGCAAGCTGCTATGTGCCCGTTACCAAGCAGTGGCTTCCGTCTGACTACTCTACCATACAGGCCTGATTGGTGGGTTACTGCACAGATGGTTGTCCTTCTGTAAGGTTCTCCTTTCTCCACAGAAAAACGCTGGAGCTCAGTCAGAGTGACCATTGTGTTATTGATCACCTTCCTGACTTGGGCCTGACTTTGTCTTCATGCTTGGTTTGTGCTTTGACATGAACTGTCAACCCTGGGACCTTATATAGACAGGTGTATGCCTTTTTCAAATCATGTCCAATCAACTGCATTCACCACAGGTGAACTCCAATTAAGCTGCTGAAACATCTTAAGAATGATCAGTAGAAACAGAATGAACTTGAGCTCAATTTAGAGCTTCACTGTAAAGGCTGTGAATACTGATGTACATGTGACTTTTCAGGGTTTTTATTTTTAATAAATTTGCAACAATTTCAAAAAATCTTTTTTCACATTGTCATTATGGGGTAATGTGTGTAGAATTTTGCAGTACTGTAAAATACAAGCCTACACAAACAACTTGGAAAGGGTTTCAATTTTGGTAAAAAGCTTTATTCAGTTTTTTTTAATTATTTTTTTCATGGGAAGTTTAACATCTATGCATGGAATTTCTCTATATACTAAGTATACTTATCTTTTTCAAATACTGTTTTCACCTAATAGGGAAGAGTGTGATTTAGGATGCAGCCAGTGTCTTTTCCAGCTGCCAGTCTATTTCAGGTCAGCTACTGTCATGGTGGAGCAACAGTTTAATGAAGATCTTGCGGATAAAATTATTCATCAGTTTTATAGTTAGTTCTCTCTCTGTCTCGTTTTATAATGCATATGGGATTTATGGAGAGATGTGATGGCCGATGAACTTGAAATGTCCCTGTCTTCCTTCCTTCCATTTTTTTTGTAGCTATTTAAAAAAAATCTCACATTTTGTTAGTCGAAATGATCTCCTCTCTTCCCTTCTAATACTTTGTGTTTATCCTTTCGCTGGCTTATCAAAATAAAGTGCGCAAAAAATATCTAAAATAATAAATCCCATTAAGTTATTTTAAGTAAACAAAGTAAACAAATGTTGTTCCCTGAATAAACCCTCTTCACACGGCACAGTGTGTTTGTGTGTGTAATGCAGTATGTGGCCAAATTGTGAAACAGATTTTAAACCTTAGATCTCATTCAGAATGACATCAAAGATGAACTTAAGGGTCAGTTGAAAAGTGGTAATCTTAATTTTTATTAATTTATTTTTGCTGCCATATCAACATTTCATTGTAGCAAGAAGTTAATAAAAAAAAAAGAAATATAGCTACAATGGAAATACACTGACCCAAGAATACCTATATGACTGGTGTCAAACTCAGTTCCTGGAGGGCTACAGCTCTACACAATTTAGCTTTAACCCTAATTAAACACACTATATCTTAATAATTGAGTCCTTGAGGATTGTTTGAAGCCTACAGGTGAGTGCGTTAAAGCGGTTTTGGAACTAAACCGAGTTTGACACCCCTGACCTATATATTTTCATTACATGTGTTGTATACCCTTCAGGACAATACTTGGCATGCTCTAACAAGTTTAAAGCTGCTTAAATGTTATACTACTTTAAATGTTATACTGTATATACTGTCTCTTCATGTTTATTTCAGCCTGATCTCACAAGGAAATGCAACTATTTTATGTATTGACAGAAAAGTGTCTAATTCATACACTGTAAAACATTTCTTCCTGCCTTAAATCTTTTTGTGGAATCAAATGAACTCTTCTAGTCATCTTACCTTAAATCAGACAAAATGACACAAAATATAAGGTTAAAATATAGTGAAGTTAAAGTCAAATGAAGTTAAAGTAACTTAAAATCATATATTTTTTTTACAGTGTACAATCAAAACAAATATGTTTTCTGCTTGTTTAAACTACTTATTTAAAAATGAGCTTTTTAGGACAACTTAATTGTTTTGTTTAGTCCACTTAAATTTGTTTAGTTAACTATATCAATTTGTGTTGGGACAACATGAATGAATTGTGTGGAACCCTGCATTTTTTTTACAGTGTATTATTTCATTCATACAAAAACGTGCCCCCAAATCCCATCACTAAACCCTAGTCATTGGGGGATGAGCAAACTACACTAAAATGTACATTCATACGAATTCGCCATCAAATCAAAACTAGGGCTGCACGATACTGAAAAAATCTGATTTTGCGATATTTAATTTTTCTGTGATAAATATTATGAATGCAGTTTCACAAGATAGTTTGAATGGTACTATTTGACAGTTTTCTGGGGAGTCTAACAGTCTCGTTTCTAGTCCAAATATCAAAAAATTCTTACAGTAGATCAAGAACAAATCTTTTGTTTCCAACTTCAGAAGAAATAAGACAAAATGAAGAGTTTTTGCTTAAAATACAACAAAATTATCTTCCAGTGGGCTAAGTAAAATGTAGATATTTGGACTAGAAATAACACAAACATTTAAGTAAAAAAAATTCTAAGTAAGCTTTTTTTTGTTCGTTTTTTGTTGTTGTTTTTTTGCATACATTGTATAAATACAGTAATTTAATACAGTTCTGTAGCTTCTGGATAATCCAGACTCAACATTACATATCTTGCGTTAGGACTATTGTGGATGCGCACATTGCGATTTAGATGCTGAAACAATATATTGTGCAGACCTAATCAAATTGTTCCGAAATGCCACGGGATTGTGTCAGTTAATCTGGACAGTGCTGCAGAATTCAGCACCACAGCTACTCTACAATTCTGTGGAGTTTGGAGATCGAACTCACTTGACAGACATCATTGTTATTTATCTTTCATCCACTGTAGTTACATAAGACGGCACAGACAGTAAAACCTCTCAGTTGTGGGTCTTTTTGTCTTTCATATCATATTCATTCCTGTCTTTTGAAACAGTAGGCTCAGACACTCTTCTGGCGTGGGTGTAAAAGCTCTGTGCCACTGCATTGTGTCTCCTCATGAGTGAACTCTTGCTTTAGCACTCATCTGAGCATTTCATTGCTTTTGTTCTTGCATTCTCAGCAGCACACTCCCTCATTTCAAATCTTCCGTTCGTCCAAAGCTCAGCTGAGTGAGACGGCCAAAGATCTGTCAATCTTCCTCCCTCTTTGTCCAGTTCAATGCAAACGAAAGGTATTCTTGCAGCTGTAACAATGCGGCAGAAAATGTGAAGGAAATTGTTGCCTAAACAAAAGCTAACCGGCAGAAGTAATTTCTTCTCACTTTAGAAACTGGCGTTTACGCTTTAGAAAAATAACTCCATAAAAGCTTTGAAAATGCCACCTATATAGCTTGTGAAATATATTCCTGGTCTTCAAAAGCTATATGACTTCTGGTTGTATCATTTCAAAATATGAAGACAAACCTAGCAAGATATTGTTGATCATTTCCTAATAAGGCCATGTGTATGTGTGTGCCATTTACCATGGGAAGGGATGGAACCAGGTTGCACTGTGGGATGAAAACAAACTGGTGGAGGAAGTGTGACGGTGTGAGCAGTGTTTTGCTAGTACACACACACTGCATAGGGCCTCGAACCACCAGGGGTCCCCCTTGATAAATAATAAAATAGTAAATATTAGCCATAGTTTTCTATAATTGCACTTATAACGTATACCTACTGTATATAATGCACTTGCTGCTATTGCACTCCTGGTTAGACCTAAACTGCATGTAGTTGCCTTGTACTTCTATGACAATAAAGTTGAATCTAACATCAAGGAAAATATAATAACCAGAGTTTTTTTTTTTGCATTCCAGTGATTATACATTGTTAATTAATTCTTTTTTTTTTTTTACTGTGAAGCCATGTGTCGTCATTCATCCTTTGTAGCCTCCAAACTAGTCAATTCATGTTCCCCAAGTGGCTTCTGTTAACGCGATAGCAGCGGGAATGGACAGTTTAGAATTTAGGTGTGTACAGTTTGTTTTGAGAATTACATAAATATTGGAAAAGTTGCTGCTTACGTTTTTATAATAGCAATTTGCATATACTCCAGAATGTTATGAAGAGTGATCAGATGAATTGCCTTGTCCTTCTTTGCCATGAAAATTTACTTAATCCTGAAAAAAAACCTTCCACAGCATTTCATTGTTGTCATTAAAGAACCTGCTGAGATCATTTCAGTAATCGTCTTGATAACTCAGTAAAGCATCCTGAGACCATTCAAGGTTGCTTCTCATCCAAGGTAGTGGGCTTACTCACAATTTTGCCCAAAAACACAGCCATGAATAAAGAATGGTACCAAAACACCCTCCACTTCTTCCAACAATCTAACAACAGTTTAGTGATGGACAATGCATTTTCCAGCACGATGGAGCACCGTGCCTTAAAGCAAAAGTGATATCTAAGTGGCTCGGGGACCAAAACATTGAAATTTTGGGTCCATGGCCTGGAAACTCCCCAGTTCTTAATCCCATTGAGAACTTGTGGTCAATCCTCAAGAGGCGGGTGGACAAACAAAAACCAACTAATTCTGACAAACTTCAAGAAGTGATTATGAAAGAATGGGTTGCTATCAGTCAGGATTTGGCCCAGAAGTTGATTGAGAGCATGCTCAGTCAAATTGCAGAGGTCCTTAAAAAGAAGGGCCAACACTGCAAATACTGACTCTTTGCATAAATGTCATGTAATAGTCGATAAAAGCCTTTGACACGTATGAAGTGCTTGTAATTATATTTCAGTACATCATAGAAACAACTGAAACAAAGATCTAAAAGCAGTTTAGCAGCAAATTTGTCAAAACTAATATTTGTGTCTTCTCTAAACGTTTGGCCCCGACTGTAGTTAAACAGAAAAAATACACAAATATGTAAAAATATTCATCTTAGTGTGTTTTTAAAAATGGTTCATTTTGACTTTAAATGTGAATAAACAGTTAGGAAAGAACACTGTAAAAAAATGCTGAGTTTCACACAATTGATTTGTATTGGGACATGAATGAATTAAGTTAACATATTAATTTTTACATATTTAAGTGGATTGAACAAAATCTAATATATATTCGCCAGAAAATGAATATTATAGAAAATACTGTGAAAAATTCCTTGCTCTGTTAAACATCATTTGGAAAATATTTAAAAACGAAAAAAATCACAGGAGGGCCAATAATTTTGACTTCAACTGTATATATCACTAAGTTTAAGTTTAGTTGGACATAAATATGAATATCAAACTTTACCTTCCTACATACAATATACTTGCATAGGGTGATCTAAAAACCTACACATTAACATCATGATTTTCTGTAAAGCTGGTTTGCAACTGTATGTAAGTGTGAAAAATACTACAAAGCAAGACGAACAATCGGCTTTGTGATTGTTCTTTTTTTACCAGTGCGTGTGGAAATACAGATTGAAATTTAATGCAACTCTCCTCCAGTTTTTCAGACAACCTGGAAAAGAAAAGAGCTGTTTTACTTAAGCGTTTCATTCAACTTGAACGAAAGTGTGTGGGCCTGAAACAGTGTTTTTGTAGTGATTTGGACTTCCATCATGACAATCAAGTGGATGAGGCTGAAATCTGTATTCTATGCATTATTATAATGAATCGCAAATGGTAGTCATCATGATCTCTTCTGCTCTAATAAGAAGCAATTGCCAGGCAATGGAGTGCTGATGGATTTCTTCTCTCGTAGGCACTGCATTAAAAAAAAGGTAAAGTTAAAGTGGACCTATTATGCAAAATCACTTTTATAAGGGGTTTAACACAGCTGTGTGGCAACAGTGTGTGAATATAGCCAGTCTCTAATAGTAAGAATGTATTAATTCAGTTTTCTATAATCATACGTCATAAAAACAGTCTGCAGAAACACTTTGATTGGCATTCTTTCTTTTGTATGTGTCATCAGAGGGGGAAAGCCCCACCCATTAGTGGCAATCTTTTCCTCAGGCATTTGTAGCTCCACCCTCTATTTAAAAATCTCATTTGAATTTAAAGCGACAGTCACCAAAATGGCACAATTTAGATCAAAGACTAAAAAGGGCAGTTTTAGGGTGCTTTCACACATAGACATTTGTTTTGGAACCTGCCGCATTTGCCCAGTTAGTGTGGTTCGTTTGGCATATGGGAAACCCGCAATCACACTCTGATCTGTGCCAAAACAATCGGTCCGAGATCGCCTGAGTGAGGTGGTCTCGGCTCGATTGAAACAAACTCTGGAGCAGATCAATTGTAGTGAGAAAGCAATACAATCCAACAAACTAACGAACCAGGCTATATCACAGTGTATTATGACTATGTAATTGCCATATATATGGCTATATGAAGAGAGAATTATGAGTAGGGTGGGATGTCATTCCTACTGGTAAATGTGCGTTTCATGTCAAATACAAAAGTGAACGAATGCTGAAATAGTAACGAGAGCTATTTATCCCCTAGGAAAATTTACCATATTACCATCTGATATTTTTTCCATATTTTAATATTATAATATGTTGTATTTGGCCTATTGTTTCATGTGTGTACTGACACCTCGAAAGAAAGGTCAGCATTCATCTGCTTCATGATCTGACTGCAGTCTCTGTTCATCTGTTAATTCTCTCTATAAGCCTATAGTGCATAATTCTAGCCAACGGTTTTTAATAGATTGATTAATTCAGATAGATTTTTACAACCCCTCACAACTGAAATGAGACTATGTTTTAGAAAGTCTTACCTCTCTGATTTATATTTGGTGACGATGTCTGTTGGTGTCACAAAAGCGCACCTTTTTGCTTATAATGTCTTATTGCTCAGCATCATAAATTAAAATAATGATGTAGGCCTATAACTGCTGAGCGGAATCTACGGGACTTTGAAAATTAAACCCTGAAAGAAGAGTTTACTAGTACATGTATACTAGTTTTACTAGTATATGTATATGTTTTTAGCTGAAACTTCACATACATACTCTTACTTATTTTACATCTTGTAAAAAGGGGCACAATAGGTCACCACAACTGGTGCTTTAAAACAATAATCCATGCTCAAATATGAACATTTGCACTTTTAATGCAGAATTGTGTACATAAAGAAAAAATCTGCATGTTATGATTTAAAAACTACTCTGTTTAGTGTAACAATACCAAGGTCAAAATTTACGGTGTATTCAATGATGTTTTGATGAGCCATCTGAAGTGGAGTTTATTGATGCAATACTATTTCTTTCAGTAAATCCACTGGTTATCAGCACTAACCACATGGACTTGTAACCACAGGGATGACATAATCCGAATTTTAAGCAGAAGTCTCAATCACATACACCTTGAAAAGAACAAAGCATCAGACATCATGTTTTCAGTTCGCTCTCAGATTCTGAGAGATGGTTATCGCCACAGAGTCCTTGGCGAAAGTAAAAGGTCAGAATGTTCCAGTGGATCCAGTGCACATCCCACAAGCTGTCACAGTATCCAGCTTGCTCCAGACTTAGCAGAACTGCCCACAGACAAACACTGCTCCAATGTAAACAAATAGTGAAGGCAGCGAAGAAAAGTTTTTTGAAAAGATCAATATGCTCTTCAACAAAACGACACATTTGATTTTAGCTTCAGGGTTTCCTCCAGTCTAACGGGTTCTGTTAAAAAAAACCTAGCAACCCGTTAGAACAGTAATGCATTGTTTCCTAGTGAATTGCCACGTCAATCCCACTCACATATTCTTTAGGAAATTTACATATCCAATTTATTTTACAGTTGTTGGGTTTTTTAAGACAAGCTTTTGTGATTGTGTGCTTTTGTATTGTTTATTATTTCTGTTATATTACATGTTATTTAATACTGTTATTTATTTTTAT
>CAIGQW010054063.1:4723494-4734131 GCA_903798125.1 Danio choprae | reverse complement strand
TATATATATATATATCAAATACTACAAAAATAATTTTAAAAAATTATAGTTTTACTTGTGGCTGGCATGATCTAAATATTGTCCAATTTTAATCCTAATTTAAACAGACAAACGTTTAAAGCGTGTTTTTTTTTTTTTGTAATGACTGAAATTGCATCTTGATCCCAAATTAAGCCACTGTCAAATGGTCATTTCTAATTTGTTCACATTTGTCCAATATTTTTAACTATTAACTGTGTTTTCTGTGGACAACTTTCTCTGAGAAGCAAAAATCTGCCTATAATAATGATTTAAAAAAATATATATATCATTATCGTGACAACAAAATTATATGAAAAATTGTATCATGATCATTTTTGGCCATATCGCACAATCCTGCTTTTAAGATTTCTAGAAACTACAGAAACACATTTAATCAGGCTTCCACTTTCATAAGTATGAACTGCATAGTGTGATCTAAAAATATGAACGTATGTACTGTAACAGCCGCACAAACCAAGCACAGTCATTATTACAGCTGAGAGGAGCAGGATCTAATAAAAAGGCTTCACGGCATTAGATGAAATTCCTTGCTAATTAATAGGTCTAGACACGATCTATATAAAACTTTGGTTTAGCTTTTCCACCTACCTGCCATGGTTAACAAATATTTACCTTTGGGGAGAAAGGAAAGAGAGAGAGAAAGAGAGAACATACTCGTCATCTTTCACATGAGGCTTGCTTCTCCTTTGTTCTTGTTTGGCGACTCAGTGGAGTGTGCAGCAAAGGCTCTCTCTGTGCAAACACTTTCCCTTCAATTCCTGTCTGCACTGTCATCTACCGTCTCCTCTCATTTGTGTGTCCCTCTAGAGGAAATACTCTTCAAGATGTGCGTCCCTATAGATACAGAAATCAGACAATGTGAAAAACAACAAGGTGTCCTCTGAGAACGGAGCTCCCAGACCCATTCAACAGGCAGCATCTATTAGATGTTGTTTTTTTTTTCACCAGTTGTAAACATGTTGAATATTCAAGCATTATAAGACATGTAAAAAAACAGCTTTATAGAAACTTCTCCAGTGGTTTCATGTCCTTTTAAAGTGGTTTGACAATCTCCTCTGAAGTGTTAATTTTTTTTTTTAAAAATTCCAATTGCCGCTTAATTGGAAGATTTTTTTAAAAATACAGTTTGTTATAACAAATTTTTAATCATTTATTTTGTCTTTTCCATGATGACAGTACATAATATTTTCTAGTTATTTTTCAAAGTACGATTATACAGCTTAAAGAGCAGCTTTAAGGCATAAATACGTAATTAGTTTAACTAGGCAAGTTAGGTTAATTAGGCAAGTTATTGAACAATGGTGGTTTGTTCTGTAGGCAATCAAAAGGGGCTAATAAAGTATTGACCTTATTTTTTTTGTAAATGTGAAAACCGCTTTTATTCCAGCCAAACTATATACATTTGTGTATATACGTGTGTGCTTGTGCTATCCATCCATCCATACATTCATTCATCCTCTTTTTGGCTTAGTCCCTTTTTTAATCAGGGGTCGCCACAGCGGAATGAACCGCCAACTTATCCAGCATATGTTTTACACAGTGGATGCTCTTCCAGCTGCAACCCAACACTGGGAAACACCCATACACTCTCATTCACTCACATACACTGCGGCCAATTTAGTGGACTTATTGGTGCGCTTTGGATCATTGTCCTGCTTCAGAAACCAAGTTCGCTTTAGCTTGAGGTCATTAACAGATAGCCGTACAATCTCCTTCAGGATATTTTGGTGCACAGCAGAATTCACGGTTCCATTTATCACAGCAAGTCTTCCAGGTCCTGAAGCAGCAAAACAGCCCAGACTATCACACTACGACCACCACATTTTACTGTTGGTATGATGTTCTTTTTCTGAAGTGTGCTGTTACTTTTATGCCACATATAATGGGACACACACCTTCCAAAAAGTTCAACTTTTCTTTTGTCAGTTTGCAGAGTGTTTTCCCAAAAGTCTTGACAATCATCAAGATGTTTTCTGACAAAAATGAGACGAGCCTTTGTGTTTTTGCTCAGCCGTGGTTTTCGTCTTGAAACTCTGCCATGCAAACCATTTTTGCCATTTTTTTGTTTTGTTTTGTTTTAAAGTAACCATTATGTCAGCAAACTGTGTCAGCCAGCCTTTATAATTTCAGTTGTTGTGCCTTTAGCTCAGACAGCAGGCTGTAATATGTAAAAGTATGGTATTTGGGGTGAAATATCCTCTGTTATGTTTCAATGACGGTCAGTCAATTGGATTTGGAATAACATGAAGGTGGATAAAATATCACAGAAATTTTTATTCTGAGTGAACTATCTTAATAATTTTTTTTGCTGTCAGAAGTGAGTGTAATCATGTAAAACAAGCAGTATAGCACTGCAACGTGCATCCTAAACTCTTCCTACACCTTGTAGAAACTCTAAAAATGTTTGTTTCAGAGATTGTAGCAATGACAACTGCAATCATGCAACACATCTTTGTGCTACTTTGATATAAAATCTGATTGAGCCATCAGAGCTGCTGCTGTGCACCTTTGCATGAGTTTCAAAGTCATTAGCTTGAAGCATTTTTCTGCCTGACGAAATCTGGCTGCACCTGTACTTTCTGGCAGATTCACCAGAGAGATGCTAAATAATAAAATGGGGAACGTAAAGAACTATTTTCCCCCAACAAATAATGCAAAAGTTCCAATCCACCAAGGCATGTTAGGTTAAATTGATTTTCTTCAAATACTTCAGACTGTGGGAATAGCTTGTCCAGAGTAATTGCGTGTTAGATCAAAAAGCTATTCACCAGTACCATAAAAAGTATATTTTATATATGGAATGTGTTTATTTCTGCTTTACACCCCTTGTAGGCACAAAAAAGACACCAGAGTCATGAATAATGTGCATCATATTTTCTACTTTAATAAAAACTGTATCCATTGCACTTATGTAAATTATGCAGCAGCGATATCACTTATTAAATGCTGACACGGAGAGTAATATTTCTGAGCATGAAAACAAAGACGAAGTCGAAGACGGGACTGGAACTTTTTGTGATCAGCAACAAATAATCTTAAGTAAACATAATTTGTCATGGCAAGAGCGCTCACACACACACACACTCAACCTATTATTCTAAATGTCTTTTAGGCTCCATCTGTTCAGGGTAGAGAAGCATAAGTGGGCTGGACTTTGTCATTTACCATCTGAGTAAGTGCATTCATTATATATAATGGGACAGACTGAAAGATGACACACTATCAGAGCAAATGTGCTCGGTTCCTAGTGATAATATAAATTTACTTACGTTTTTGACTTCTAAAGCATAAACATGCTATAATATGTTTGCAGATATTAAAGAAACATGCTAAGTGAACATAATTGTTTATCTTAAAAGCAATGCTAAAGTCAGATATTCTGCTTAAAATATGGGCTTTATGTGCCGGAACGTCTGTCTTTGTTTTGGTCACTTTAACATTAGGTGAGCAGGTTACATTGTAACCTAGTGTCCTAAACTAATGTTTAGAGATTGATTTTATAAGTGAATATGTCATAAGCCACACAGACTTAGTAAAGTGTGAAGTATGATGAATGTGAATGTAAATCCCATTGTCTGGCATCCCTGGACCAGCGTGAGAGAGTGGACCAAGGCACATCAAACTAACAGTAAAGAAAAATAGAAAACGTATAAATATATTTTTTTATATATTACACACAAATTCGATCCTTGTATTTGCACCAGCTCTGTGATGCACGTCCACGACCTGATGCATTGGGTTAAATTAGGCTGTCCAGTCTCCCTGGTCAGTCCATTACTTCAAAGTCCCTTTAAGGCAAGTCATTTCACTCAGCGGCCACCTTTGAAACACCTCTCAGCCAGTATGCTTGGGCATTCTGTCTGAATGGGGAAACATCAAATTCTCAAAAACTGTTTGCCAAGCTTACGATTGCATATTTGGAATCACCAATAAAATTAAACAACAACTGTTTCATAAGTTTCATTTCTAAACATTCAAATCAAACAAAATCAGCATTTTTTTTCAGGTTGCCCAAGCTAATGCGCTTGCGCACTCGAAAGGGACGAGATCACGACACCAACCTCATTTATCCATTATTATCCTCTGAATTATCCTAAGTTTGTGTGGCATTTGAGTAGTTGCTTTCATGTGATGTGCATTTGACAGGACGGACTGTACCTCGTGTTCATTTCATACAGATTACAAAACCAAAAACTTGTTTCCAAGTGTAATTGGTTCATTTAAAAGTACAGATTTCAAGCTTTATTTGGATATATTACTTACAGCAGGTCTGTAAGAAATATTCTTACAGAGAATATTTCTTACAGAGATTTCAGTGCGTTTGTTGACCACAAAAACTGTCATAAAAGCACATGTCTGGTCCGAGTTTCTCCCCTGGAGAAACATCAGTCTATAGAGATCGATGTTTGGCTCCTGTACCAGTAGGCAGGGCTTCATTCGCCATATTGACCATTACATTTTTCACCATTCAAAACTACATGAGTGACATCTTGTGTATTCTATAGTTGTTGATTACTTCCACTGAATCTTTTCACCTCGGGAACGGAACCAATGCGGTGACATCAGACACCGCGATATTACAAGATGGTGGCGGGCTAGTTCTAAAAGCTATTGTAAAACATGCCCTTTTCTTCAAAATGGCCACATGAATCATGTTTGTTTAATATACTTTCAATAAAATGGAAAGCAATTTACAAAATAATGTCAACTTGACTAACTGCTTCGCATCCACTTTGTGACTGGTTTTAATGTCCAGGGTCACAAAATGAACATTGCATTTGACACCACTGGCAACTGGCTTCAGCAGGCTTTACAGTCATATTACATGCAATGCATGAGCAGGATATTTTGTATAACTCAGAAACAAGTTCTAGTTCAATTACCTTGGCTGAAACGTTAGTGTAGGTTGTTCAAAGGCCATGGGTTTGATTCCCAGGGATTACAAGTGTAAAATATATACTCTGCCTTTAATGCCTCAATACAATCTTAGCCACTTTTGAGCAAAAGCATCTGGTAAATATGTCAATTATGTTGCAAATGTACATGATGTGCATATATGGACCTTTGCTGTCTTTCTATTCCCACATCCACTACCATATAGTGAGATTTTCAAACAAGACACGGACATTATGAATAAAAAAAAAAATTATACACTCCCTCTATTTGGATTAGATTGCCCAAAAATTGTCAAAATGTCCCTGTCAGCCTCTTTGAAGTACAGATAAAATATATACTTAAAAGTCATCTGCCAGTATTGGAACATGTTGGTGTGTTCAAAGAATATGAATAAATTATTATGACTAAACATGTTGTACTTAATTGGAGTGATTTGTTTGTAGTTGAAAGCAATTATCTGTAGTTGTGCGACTTTAGGGATGGTATGACAAAGAGAAAAGATTATGGAGGTATTCATCAAAAACAAAGAAATATTGCAAAACATGGACCCTTTGTTGCTTGATTAAAAATTAATTAAAGAGTCCTCAAATGAGCTAGTTAATTTTATAAATATTTGTGTTCATAATATTGTGTACCTTCAACCAAATATCGCCAACACAAAGGTCATATCTGCTTTAAAGCCTAGATATAAGGGTTGGAGACACCTTCAGCTACCACCAGTATCATGGTGTTGCCCTTCACATGATCAGACAAATCCCGGATGACAATTTGGCCCATTAATAATTAAGCACATGCTTTTGGATAAGTGGAAAATAAAATGCCCAAAGCCTGTGCAGCTGGCCTGTAGAATTTTCTCCGATTTTTCATTTTGACGCCATAAATAATTTAGATGTGTCTGCAAACCAAGACTGAATATTTTATGGAGGACTTGTAAAATTCTGCCCCAAAACTCTGCCAATTAAGTAACCCCAGATCTGCGGTTTCAGAAAACTCATATTTCCAGAGTTTATTCAGGCACCAGGTAAACAGTTCTGTAAAGTCCATTACAAACTATTGCACTTTTTGCACCCTTCAGCTCTGATCAGCTTGCGTGTAGACTATTTCTTTTTGCATTTATTTTGTGAAAACGTCCATTGAAATCCACTAGATGACCGTGTGTGTGTGTGTGTGTGTGTGTGTGTGTGTGTGTGTGTGTGTGTGTGTGTTAGTTGGCTATTGCATCAACTGTTTGCTGTTTCTGTTTAATTGTTGTGTTTGTTGCTCGAGGTTTACACAGTTTGGTCACAACAGTTTAAAAGCAGTTTTAAATGAATAAACTATATGGAATTTGTGAGTTCAGAATTGTACAAACTTGAATCCGTTTTGCCTGAATAGTCACTGTCATATATAATACATACAGTGCTCAGTGTACAGTGTACAGTGTACAGTGTAATTGAGTACACTCCATTTTGAAAATTAATATTTTTATCCATTTCCCAGTGAATATAGGCAATGTGTTTTGGCGCATTTAAACAGATATATTTATCAAAATAATATTTTAGTCACCAAACATATTTAGAAATTGAAAGATAATACAATTAAATTCAAGCAAAAAATTATAAAAAAAATTACAACCTACAAAATATCAACAATTTTTCAATTTTTTTTTGCTTCTCTTGATTTTTCATCTTTCTTTTTTTTATTATTTGTATTTAACATTTTTATATAACATATAAATTTGGGTGTACCAATTTTTTGACCGTTATCGTAAGTTATTTTGTTAGATAAGCTCCAGATTTGGTTTCAGTGCTGTCTATTCTAATGTATATGCACAAATATAATATTGTATAGCTTCCTATTACAAATATGAATTTAAAAGATAGATTTGTGAGGGGTGTACTCCATATATGCTGAGTACTGTATTGTCACAAAATATCATACTTACTCCCAGGGCCATTTATATCGAAGTTGAGATTTAGCCACACCATATTGGTGTTTCGTAACATCTAGTTTTTTATGAGATGGGTTGTTAGCCCAACGCTCAACCACCAACCTGGAGGGCCAGGACATACACACATACACTATGGCCAATTTAGCTTACCCAATTCACCTATAGCGCATGTCTTTGGACTGTGGGGGAAACCAGAGCACCCGGAGGAAACCCACGCCAACACAGTGAGAACATGCAAACTCCACTCAGAAATGCTAACTGACCCAGTCGAGGCTCGAACCAGCGACCTTCTTGCTGTGAGGTGACAGCACTACCTACTGTCACCCACAAAATATCATAGCGACAGTAAATTTATTCAGATTAAGAACCAGTGAGCCAGAAAGGGCAATCTGACCAATTTGTGAAGCAACCAACCCAAAATTTTAAGTAACTAAATACAAATACTCAATTGACTGTATTTGGGTAGTTTTTCCTTAAGAATGGTACCAAGTACTTTAAAAAAAAGTGTGAACTTTTACTTGACTACATGTTTAGTGTTGTATTGGTACTTTTAATTACACTATTTTCCTTCAACCTGCAGTCACTACTTTTTATGTTTATTTATTTATTTGTATTTTTATGATTTTTCAGCTCTGGTCTTTATATAGTAGGATTGGGTAAATCTGATGGGCACACAACACAGTAGTAGACTCTGTGAAAGGTGTCTAGAGTTTGTTTCACGAAGCAGAACTTGGCAATAAGACATCAGTCATCATCGTCGTTTGATTTCAAGCTGGAAAGTTTTTTTCAATTATTCCAGGTAGCATTTTCCCAGTCCAGTCATTTTTTCTGAATGTTTAGAAGAGTAGAGAGGGTTCTAAATAGTCCTTAAAGGTCCCATGAAGTGCTTTAAAATGTGCATTTTTATTTGATGGCTGACGTAATCTCAACTGAAACACAAAGAGGGGTAGGACATAAATTAGCTCCCCCCCCCTTTAAAAAAAACAGCCAATAGCGTTTTGTTTTATCATAGCTCTGCCAGTGAGAGTGGATGAGCTCAAGTGCATCAAATGAAAAGCAAATCAGAAGCGTCTTGAAGGGGGTGGGGCATGTCAGATATTAGAGAGCATCTGATTGGTCAAGATTTGATGAAATATGAGGTGACATGAAAAAAAACTACAAGCTTTGGATGTTTATATCAGTTTTATATCTTCTAAATGCAAATTTTGTCACTGTTTTGGAGCACATTAGCTTATAGATATCCCTAAAACTAACATACTGATACTACCATCTAAAGAACCTTTAATAAACACTTCCACCATCACCGTTTTCATTGTTTTTCCACAGGGGAACCGTTGTTTGGCAAGAGTCAAAGGCAAACTCATAATGTGTACATGGGAACACTTGTGCAGGCAGTGGTAGTATTCATCTAACACAATAGAAACTATACCTACAGAATGCGGATATCATTCCTGTATTTTCTCAAACACCACATGTCTTGAGTTTTGCCTGTTGTGAACTGAATGCCAAAAGTTGACATAAGATTTGACCACTTTCTCAGTCAGCTCCTGAGTTGTCACTGGTAAAAGGGGTCAAATTCAGGTAGCTCTTGTCACTTGTAGTGTGCAAAATGCATCACGTGGTCCTAACACAAACCTATCATTTGTATGATTGAAGTGTTTGGGACTTACCTGATCTGCACTTGGCTCCGCAATGTACAATTTTTAGGTCTGTCTGTAACATAGCAGATCGTTGGCAAGAAGTCTTGTAAATACAACTGGAAAAGTAAAGTTCGTTGGCATGTTTCTTGCTAGGTGGTTGTTAGGGTGTTCTGAGTTGTTTCTAAGGCGTTGCTAGGCAGTTGCTATCGTGTTCTGAGTGACTCCTAGGCAGTGGCTAAGGCATTGCTAGGGTGTTGCAAGGTAGTTGCTAAGGCATTTCTAGGCGGTTGCTAAGGTGTGCTGAGTGGTTGCTAGGGTGAACATTTCAAGTGGTTTCATTAGTTAAACTTCACAGCTGTTTTCAGATGCATTTTTCATACAGTGTGTGACATTTCAAAATGACCATTAACGACACTTTTAAGAACGTGTTTTTAGGTGTAACAGCAGTTTTTTCACTATGCCGCCAGGAGGCACAAAGGGACGGAATGAAAATGAACAGAAATGTACAGTTTTCAGGCAGTCACTGGATTCATCCAACTCACCTGGACTCACTTGCACTCGCTCACGATCATCTGATTACTGATTGGCATCACCTGCGCCCAGACACACACACACACACACACACACACACACAAACACACACACACACTATATAAAGCACCTCCGCTCACGCTACCTCTGTCGGTCCTGATCATCACACCCTGTGAATCACCCGATCCATTCCCCAGCGTTTCTCCTGGTCCAGCATCTCCTCGATTCCCTCCAGCATTTCATCTGTATCTGTGTTCCAGTGCTTTCTGTGTTCTTCGTCTCCCACAGATTAAGTTACGTGTGTCTGCAACGAACTTCCATGTTATCACCTTCCTTGTTTACAAGGGACTCCCTCTGAACTCATTGAAAACCTTCATTATTGACTTTGTGAATACCCGTTTATATACCTCCTGGGTCCAGTCCTCTGTGTGTCGTGACAACAGTACTGTAGCTGTAAATACCCTGCTACTTGTAAATGAAGATGAAATAACGAAATAAAAGCATTATAATTCCCTCATTAATCATTGAAAAAATGTTAACAAGCTTTATTATCATTGTAAACCTAAGTGCAATGAGGATTCATTTTGGAAAATAAAACTACAAAAATAAGACAACTAAAATAAAAGTACAAACATACATACTTTCAGAAATAAATAAATGAATAAATAAACAAATAAATAAATAAAGCAGTGTTTTAGCCTAATTTAGAGAGATGTACAGTGTTTGTTATTTTAAAGTGATCGGACTGAGACTATTTGCCGATTTCATTTACATTTTCATTGTTGATTGTTTTATGATGTTTTGTCTTAATTATTGTACATAAATGATAAATAAATAATTAAATATGCCTAAATAATTATTTATTTAAAGACATTACCAGCGAAACACAGAGCAATGGTCCGTCGCAATGTCTAAAGGGCTCTTAAGTTAAACGCTACTTCATCAAAAGTATAAAAGTAAATTGACCTACCGCAAGCAGACCACTAAAATTATAATGCAAAATAATTTTGCCGCAGGACATAAATTAAACGCAAGTTTAATTTTTAATAATTTAGTTTCAGTTCAGTTTTTTTTTTTTCAAAACGTCAATGTTCTCCTTCAAATTATAATACTTTTTTACTTTTTAAACTATTAATGGCCCAGTATCTTTTGTTTTAATTTCAATTTCAGTCACCTTGCATATGCATGTGAAATATATTGCACACACAACAGCATAAATTCATCAAAACTTGCTATATTAAAATACATCCGAAATATAAAAAGAAAACGCCTTGTCTATACAGTAGGTGCATAAAGTAGAACTGTAAATAACTAAATACAGCACATCTGTATTTGAGATGGATGTCATATTTTGTTAATAAATGTTTTATTATATTACCTTTGACACTTTGTCACTACTACATTACTGTGTGTTGTATTTTCAGACATTCCACCTTGCAAAAAAACCCATTTCATAGCGGATATTTTTAATTTTTGGACTGCATATTTAAATGAATTACAATATAGACATACAGTATGTACGTTCATTACTTTACTATGTAAAAAAGCATTATAAACTACGGTTTATTGTAACAATTATTAAATCATTTAATTAATTA
>CAIGQW010054063.1:4673675-4705575 GCA_903798125.1 Danio choprae | reverse complement strand
TATATATGTATGTGTGTGTGTGTGTGTGTGTGTGTGTGTGTGTAGCGGTATGTTTTCACAATGAGCCTGGGTTGATTAATACAGGGGAATGGAAACCCAGCTACTGAGAATTTTATTATACCTTTGTAGTTGGTTTTAGTTTTACGTTTTTCTAAGCCATATACACATTTTCCATATACAATTATAATTATTTCTTTTCTTTATATCTTTTCAACTTGCATTCAAAAAAGCCATTTGGCCAGTGTGTAAATCAACATATACTCTTTCTCCATGTGAGCTGCAAAATTCATGTTAGCACTTCTGAGATTTGAAAAACCACAGCTCAGCACACACTACAAGATATCATTAAGATTATCTTGCCAGACGGAGCGCATCACCTGATCTCTGAATAGCTCACAGCTCGCTTTATCACAACTAATTATTTCTAGCGAGTCCAAAACAAGAAATTGGTTGAGAAGATGGGGTCAACATTGATTATCAGTTCTAAGATTATTATATATTTTTTTACCTCTGTGTTCCTTCTAAGGCACTATACATGATATGGTCAAAACTTGGATTATAGTCCAAAATTAAAGTCCAGCACCATGGACTAAAACATATCTGTATGCTTAAACTCAACTAGTAAAATATGGAGAAATGCAACCATTTAAAACATTTATTTATATATGATTTGTCTTTTTTTCGCACCAGATGAGAAACTGCATTTTTACACTGGTAACACTTTACTTGAAGGGAATGTTCATAAGACTGTCATGACACCTTTATAATCATGACATGATACGTCATGAATATATAAGAGACTTTGTGTGCTTATGACAGCTGTCATTAAGTGTCATTAGCTCAGTTATGTTATTTTAAATGTAAAAATTACATTGATTGAGATGTCTTATGGCAACTTGACAAAAAAAACATCATAACCTGTCTTTATGACAACTTCACATTACCAAGACAACTGAAATTGTCATAAATCTGTCATAAACATGATTGTCATGAGGCTATTATTATTGTCATGAACACCGTCATTAATATTTATAACTACGGTCATACAAATTGAATTTGTCATTAAATGCTATTTAAATATTTATTACGCTGTTATAAAATTATTTGTATTGACATTTTAATATCAAATTCAATCTGTTTCACTGAAAATATGTGATCATAAAAATATTCATGACACAATTCAAATGGCCTCCTGATGATCGTTTATGGCAGATTTATGAGAAGTTATGTTGTCTCGATGCATAAAATCTCATTCATATTCATGACGTGTCTTGTCATGATTATAAAGATGCCATGACAGTCTTATAAACACCCTCTTCCAGTAAAGTGTTACCAAAAATCTACATAAAATTTTCATTTTCATTTCATAATTTTGTTCTAATGCTATTATTGTGAATTGTGCTACAATTATTATGCAGTAATTTTTTTTTTAAACTGATACATTGTAAAGTAATCTTTACCAATCCAGTATACAAGCATCCTTATATAACTCGCCCCTCAGTTAATACGAAAAATAATTTGTGTTAAAAAGGAAATCAATCCACCTAATATACAGTATGAATAGTTCTAAACGGATGCATAAATCTGACCAAACTGGGTTTGAGCAGTCAGAACTCGTGTCTGTGGTTTGTGGTGTGCATCAGACTGCAGACCCACAGCGAATCCCACTGTGAATTACTCTGTGATCTTCCTCTCTAATGTGGCAGAGATAGAATGCAAAGGGAAAACAGTGATAATTATCAGCAAAACACTTGAGTGAACCACCAGCCCGCAGAGGAAATTGACTCAGGGTGTTGTCTTCTCCAATAAGCATAGAAACCATGGAGTTAGTCACAGCACTCTTGGATCAATTGCTCTTCCATTAAAGCGCTCAATTAAAGAGACTTTGAGGAAAAATAACAGTGAAAGTAGGACGATCCCCTGAATAATGTCGGAGGATGAATCAGTAGTGTGAAGACGTCTCATCGCCGGATTAATTATGGAAGTTGAAGAACTTTCCTGGGGATTTTGACCAAGTGAAAGTTTGCCCACATGCTTAAACCTTCCAAACTTTTGGTCATGACTCATCTCAAAATGACTATTCTGTCATTATTTGGTTTACCTCATGTCTCGGCGGTTTTAATAGGCCTCTGTTTTTTTTTTTCTACAGAAATAGACAAAAAAATAAACTGGATGTCATTATAATACTGTGTATTTTTAATAGTTTTAATAGTACCTGTATATTTTACTTTATATTTTGGTTAACATCAATATGTCTGACTAAAATCTGTTTTTTATATACAGTACTGTACATTATTCATTCATTCATTTTCCTTCAGCTTAGTCCCCTTATTCATCAGGGGTCACCACAGCGGAATGAACTGCCAACTTATCCAACATATCTTTTACACAGCGGATGCCCTTCCAGCTGCAACCCAGTACTGGGAAACACCCATACACTCTCACTGTCACACACGTACACTACGGCCAATTTAGTTTATTCAATTCCTGTACCGCATGTCTTTGGACTGTGTGGGAAACCTGAGCACCCAGAGGACACCCACGCAAACACGTGGAGAACATGCAAACTCCACACAGAAATGCCAACTGACGCAAGCCGGGGTTCGAACCAGCGACCTTCTTGCTGTGAGGAGACCACTGAGCCACCGTGTCACCCATTTAGGTAACATATGCAGAATCAAAACAAGGAAACAAGAAACATAAGCAAAAACTACAACACCAAAATAACCGATAATAAAGCTGTGTGAATATAGTGTTTATTAGTATGTATGTAATCAGTGTCAATAATCAGCAGCTGTGTTTTTGTGTTAAGTCGTGGTCACACTAGAGTTTGAGCATGCGAAATTCTGTTGTACGGTGCTGCGAAAAGGGTCTGGATTAAACAAGTTGATTAGACGTAAAAAAGGGATTGCTCCCTATTTGAAATTTCTGTATAGAGAGGTCAGGTTTTGATCTTCTATTGGGCTCACTCAATCACATGATGCAATTTTGCAGGTCAGAGTTCACCAAGCTTGAACCTTGATACGCAGCGACATGTGAAACCTCTGCCGGTTTCCGGTCTGCCGCATTCACACCTGTATAAATGGAAGTCTATAAGGCGAAAAGTGCAGTGTGACTGCGGCTTTAGTGTACAGATTGCTAAACTGTTTCAGCTGTGAGACGTTGGAGGTTTAGTCCGGGTAAATGGCTGGTGGAGCGTTCACTCCAGCTAATGACCGTGGCACCTATAGATAGTCTATAGTAATATATATGTCTATTGAGTAACACTTTGAATTAGTTGTTGTTGTTGTTGTTGTTGTTGTTGTTGTTGTTGTTGTTGTTATAATAATGTTTTTTCTAAATTAAATATATGAATTAATTTTTACAAATTTTAATTAGACTATTTGAATGAGAAAAAAATGTATACGACAATATTTTCATTTTAGAATATTTTAGTATTAAGTTAAACTAGTGATCAACATTTGAAACAAATCAAAACTCCAAAATGTTTATTGAATAATACCAATATCAACATTCATATTTAATATGTAATACAATATTTTCGAAATCATCCACTTCGAATGTTGACTACCGTAAATAAAAATGTACATTTAAAGTTAATATAACTAGTTAAAATGCGCTGTTAAAGTAAGTATATATAAAATTCAGTTACCATCTATTTTAATTAACCAAAATTGATACTTTTTGTTTGTTTTTATGGTACTTTTATATGACTATAAACGCTTAACCGTTTTCTTGAAAACTATTGTGTACACACTACAATTCAGTCCCAATGATCCCCATTCAGACAGATCCATGAAGCAACTATTATGTTTTTATGCATTCCAGGGCAGTAGTAATTTTTTAGGCCTTGTAAATTTGAAAGAAATGGCATTTTTAGATGATAACTTATTATATTTGGAGGGTGCTAAATGATGCATAGACAGGTAGAGTGCATCTGGTACTCACACATAATTGCCTTTAGACTGAAGGCATACGATGCATGTGCAAGTTGCCAGCATTTTAATAAATTCATGCTTTGTAGTGTACACGGACAATTATTGTTTTATTTTCAAAAAACCTGTACTTTGAAACTAATTTTTAGGCTCCACAGGAACACTTTTGTCATGTAAATATGCAGCCAAAAGGTTTTCTATTTTCTGTGGGAAAAAGCTGTGATGTGAAGATACCCATAGTTTTAGATAGCTACTATATATTACCTCATTTAAAATTCAAAACAATGTTTCTGCTATAAATTATTAGTCCAGTTAAAGACAGAAACCATTTTCTCTTGTATTTTTGCAGTTTGACTTCAAGCTTGTTCTCTTCCTTTTTCCATCATCTGTAACCACAAGCATACATGCAATTATCGGTTATTAGAGTTTATCAGAGACAGCATGATCTTCCACAACCAATTCCAATTATCGCTCTTTACATGCTCTTCCAGCTTTGTGATCAAATAGTGACTTTGTGCCGACCCCTCGCTCTCGATAAGTACCCATCTGTGTCTTGCGCAATGCCTCTCCCTGAGTAGAAGGCAGATTTTCTGCTTCCATGCATGGACGAGCGGCAGTGATCAGTGAAGCAGTGTAGCCAGGATTCAGCCTGCACACTGAATCAATACAGACTGATAGGAAAAGAAGGCTATCGATTCTTTTGCCCAATCCCCTCCCCATCTGCCTGTGGAATAACGTAAATCAGTGAATTAGGAGATAAATCTGCTGATCGTAGGGTCTCCAATCCCTCATCTAGATGTATCAGTGATGAGATAGCAGTGAAATGTTTTCAGGCCTGCGAATTTATATTGCGTGCACCATTCTGTCTGAATTTATCTCAGAGCAACCGAATCAGTGGAGACATTTTCCATGGCTCCCCCGCTTGTATTTTAGGGTTTCTTAAAGGTCAAAATTAATGCAAAAGAAACTTTAAAACGTCAAACTTTTTCCGCTTCATCCCATTGTGTCTTTTCCTTATTGATGCACATATTTTCCAAATGTTCCTATTCATCAAACGCATGTCCTGAGTCCCTGCTGTCTCAAACTTCTTGCACAATCTGTTGTTCGGAATTCATGGTCAAACTTCAGAGGGGGGCATGTTTTACCCCATGTGGTCCCTTCATCACAATAAGAGAATGAGAATGAAGGAGTTTAGAGAGAAGGGATGGTGGAGAATGATCAGGTGAGAGATAAAGGGGAGAAATTATTATAAGGGGGAGGTGAGAAGCCTGCTGTTCTCACAATTGCAGACCCAACCAGCCATAAAGAAGTTTGAAGTTAAGTGTAAATAAACAGACTTATCTCTTCTTTGTTTAAAAGATGAACATTAAAACAATTTTCACTCAGAAAATGCTAGTATTTTTGTGTTGAATTTCATATCGAATTCAGGAATAGATTACACAAATTGTTGAAATATTTGTTAATTTACTGTCCCAAGGGGGGCCATCAAAGATGTAGATGATTGAGTAGAAAATTTAGCTAAAACGGTGGTCCTCAATTTGCAAAATCCAATGTAATGTCTACTGGTAATTTATTATCATTTAAAAAAATAATAAATAATACTCATGAATTCTGACTATAGATATTATAGATGTGTGGACTAAGTAACTACACAACAATGATAGATAGATAGATAGATAGATAGATAGATAGATAGATAGATAGATAGATAGATAGATAGATAGATAGATATTAGTGATGGGTCATTCTTGAAAGATTCGTTCATTTTGCGCAGATGAAAGAATCACTTTCATGGACTCGTCGTTCCTTTCAGGGAGTGATTCATTCATTTGCACACGCGCAAATTTGTACAGGTGGTTTTGTTCATTTTTAAAGTCTTTTAAGTCATTCATCGAGTCCTCGGGTTTGAGTCAAAAACCCAATGACTGTGTGCATTGGTTAAGATTATATCTGACTGTCAGTGTCATGAGAACGAACCACTCAAATTTGAAGACATGAAGAGGTGAGCTGAGCAAAGAGACCAAAATACCATCATAGACAAAAGACCAGGTAAACAATGAATGACTATTTTCTCTTTCTTTTAGCATATTAGTTCTGACTTGTGTGTAGTGGGATCAACCTTTGGGCTAGTTGTGGATGAGTTTGGAAGCAGCTCATAACATTCTAATAATATTTTGTCAAACTAAACAAAATGAATGCAATGACTTGAAAAATGATTTGATCATCTCTATGAACAAGACTCAAAGGTCAGAGTCAATAAAATGATCCCAACTTCCCATCACTAATAGATGGATAGATCAGACCCTCAAGGATTTCTCAATTCTGTGATTGCTGAATTTAATATGAAATCAAGCAAAAGTTCACCATTTTTTTTTAAATTGCCATTGATATCCCACATATTTAGGGTAGTCAGGACACAGTGCAAATTAGATTTGTGTAAACCTCGAGTTGACAATACACACTTTTGATCAGGTGTGTGATTGCGTGATAGATAGAAAGACAGTAGCCAATCATATTCATTTAGAGCCGGAAAAAGATTTGATTCATTAATCTCTCAAGTCCTCGGGTTGAGTCGTTCGTTCATCAAGTGAAAGGCAGAAGCCAGTCATATGCATTTAGAGCCGGAAAAAGATTTTGTCCGTTCATCTCTCGGGTTTGAGTCATCACTCTTTAACTTGCTGTCACGTGATGAACAAATGACTTAAAAACCCAAAGACTCAAAAAGTGAACTAATCATGTGTCCTTCCGGCTCAGACTGTGTGCATTGGTTAAGATTATATGTGACTGTCAGTGTCACGAGAACGAACCACTCAGATTTGAAGACATGAAGAGGTGAGCTGAGCAAAGAGACAAAAATAAAAGACCAGGTAAACAATTTTTTCTTTCTTATAGCATTCTAGTTCTGACTTGTGTGTAGTGTGATCAACCTTTAGGCTAGTTGTAAATAAGTTTGGAAGCAACTCATAACAATATTTTGGCAAATTGTAATTTAAAAAAATAAACGAAATGACTCGGAAAAAGATTCGTTCATCTCGATGAACGACACTCAAAGGTCTGTGTCAGTAAAATGATCTCAACTTCCCATCACTAATAGATGGATAGATCAGACCCTCAAGGATTTATTAATTTTGTGATTGCTGAATTTAACATGAGAAATTTTCATGTTTAATTTTCAATTTTTTTTAATTGCCACAGATATCTTACATATTTTGGGTAGTCAGGACACAATGCAAACCGCGAGTTGACAATACACACTTCTAATCCGGTGTGTGATTGCGTCATAGACATAGATAGATAGATAGATTTTCTTTGTTTCTCGGTGTTTATTTTGTATAAATTACATAAGGTCAAAAAATGTATAAAGAATTAAAATGCAAAACAATTAAAGGAATACCGCAAAATTTTCCACTTTTTTTTTTTTTTTACTCTCCACAAAATTAGATTTTTTTTTTTTCGCCAATACTGGATGGATGGATGGATGGATGACAGACAGACACTGTAAAAATGCTGGCTTCCACACAATTCCTTCATGTTGTCCTAACACAAATCGATTAAGTTAACATAATTGCCTTAACAAATTGTGAAAACAAAAGTGAATTGAACAAAAAGTGAATTGAACTTAAAACAATTAAGTTATCACAAAAAAATCAAGAATTGTTGTTTCAGCTCATTTCAAATAAGTTGTTTGAACAAGCAGCAAAAATATTTTTTGAGGATGGATAGATGGATGGATAGATAGACTTAGTATATATACCTTTTCTGCAGTCTCCCTCTGGATTTTTTTTTTCCTTTACAATGATCTCACTGATCTATATGATATTAAAAAAAGTTGCATCCCTTCCTTTAACACGCAGAGGAAATGAGAACAAAAAGAACAGGCTCCAGTGGGTAGATAAAGCACACCACACAAACACTGAACCAGATGCAATTAAATGATACGGGACTGGTCTCCAAAGCCTTAAACTGCCACTCCTTCCCACATGGCAGGAGATTGATCTTTATCTGCAACTCTCAAAAGAGCAATGACATCTGAAATGCAGATTCACACCGGACTATTATCATCACCTCGCAATATCCTGCCACAGTTTATGCTTTGAGAACCGCATGGGAATGTCCTTCGGGGCTGAGGAAATATAGCGTTTTGTCAGTGGCCAGAAAAACAAACTTGTGGAAATGCATTTGGGTCGAATGACCTGACGTTTGTCTTCACGGAATGGTGATTCCGGGGCTAAATCTATTCTTTCTTCATACCGCTGAGGCACAGCTATCGGGAAAGGTCAGAAATCACAGGACTAATACACATTTGCTGTGCTAAAGATTAATGTAAGCATAAATGTCTATAGAATCTTTTTTTTTTTTTCATATATTTTTACAGTAATTCATGTTACTTTGTACCCACAGGTGTACCAAACAGTCATTTATTTTTATAGAATGAACAGCCTACACTGTTGGGAACTAATCTCTTTCTAAAGAAGAAAAATTGGCTTTGAGATGCAGTAAAATTTCTAATAAAATTACAAAGTTTACATTATGACATAGAAAGTCTTATGGTATGCTTACACAACAGTAATGTGCAAGCAATATATTTAAAATATATGTTTTTATATGTGTTTTTATTTTGCAAATTTAGCAATTATCCCTGTTCGTATGGACAAAAATGCTGTATTATGAAGTTGTTGTTGTTCAGCCATTATAATAAACTATATTGTGCTATCTTAATTCCCAGCTCTAACGTAATAGTTCACCCAAAGATCAAAATGACCTCATAATTTACTTATGCTCAAGCCATCTATAAGACAAACACAGTCGGAGTAGTTTTCAATTTTATCTTAGCTCTTACCCTACACACTACCAGGAGATTAATGCATGTCTTAATGTGTTTATTTAGCAAATTTCTTTTTAATTATAATCTCACCGAATGAGCGCTCTTTACAACATCGATGTATAACGCATAGTATTGTACTGTATATCATTATACAGCAATGCCAAGACAACTAGATTTTTTGTTTGTTGTCGTCATCTGTGGTAAACAAACTTTTGTATATTACCTTACAGTACGTCATCTATATGAAGTCAAAGATCAACCAAGAATGTGTCTAGAAGCCTTATTGGCAGCTGCTAGGAGTCAGTGATTTGAGTTTCTAATTTAAAACAGAAACACTTTGATTCCCTTCATACATGCATTAACTTCCTGGCGACGTGTGGGTTAGTTTGACGATGGATTTGTGCACTTCTGGAAGCTTCGAAACTACTACCCAACACCATTACACAGCATGGAAGAGCCAGGATACAACGTACACTGTAAATGCGATTAGTTGACTTTTACTTTTTAAAAATAGAGTAAACTCGTTGCCTCAAGTAAACTAATTATGCACATAATTAGAAAAGTTAAATTAAGTCAGGGGGTTTATTGACTTTTTTTATTTATTTATTTTTTTTTTAAGTAAAATCAACTTGTTGCTTTTAAGAGAACGGATGTTTTCGCTTTTTTAAAGGTGCTGTATGTAAGTTTTTGACTCTTCTAAAGCATAAAAATACCATATGTTATATTTAGATATTTAAGATATTTAAGAAACATGCTAAACGAACATTCTTGTTTATCTGAAAAACAATGCTGAAGTCAGATATTCTGCTTTGAAAATGTGTTTTCCGTGCCGGACGTCTGTCTTTGTTTTAGTAATTTAACCAGCGCAATGCCAGTTTAGCCAATTATATTTCAGCAACTCGGGTTGCCTTGGTGGAAAACCGCATATTTCATTCATTCAGTCAGGAAGGCCCTCAAAGTATGCGTCCTTGACCGAAATGCGACCTCCGGTGGACAGTAGCAGCCGCCGAAATGAGACGTGGATTTACAGTTCCACATGAGGTGGTTATTAATTAGCAAACAATATAAATATTACGAGCGTAAACATTAGGTGTGCAGGTTACACTGTAACCTCTTGTCCTAACAACACGCTACGTGACGAGATTTGCAGTGATAAGCAGTTTGGATGTTTGCACCAGACGAAACACGACAGAAATTTAAATACAGCCATTCAGAAGCACAGAATATGCATTCACTCACAAAATAGTAAGGTTTATAATCGAATTAATACATGATAAACCTCTTTAACATTATTAAATGTACACGCTGAATCATTATGTGTTGGTTTGCGTTATTTCAGAGTTCTAAAGTTCAATTTCAGACGGTTTATTTTATTTTCAAGATCTGAGGTGAACTATCTGCTGCATGCTTTCAGTAGTATGACAATACTATAAATGTCACGTTAAATGGCATTTAAACTCACATTGTTGGCATTTAACACTAAATAAAGCACGAGGTGTACCTGAGGTAAACAGCACTGTCAGTTCATCCTGTTGTTCAGCTGCAAGAAATAGTAGCCGTTTCTCATATCTCAATTCGAGGTGTTGGTTAGAACAAAAACTTCTTTACCGTCAGACTCGCTCCTGTTGGTCAATCTAGCAACTTGCACTTGCGTTTGTTTTGATTCAGGAATGTAATACCTAGTTCAACCACTGGGTGTCAAACTTACATACCTCACCTTTAAGTAAAGTAACTAATTGCTTTTTACAATGTAAAACCGCTCCGACTGCGTTCATCTGACACAAGAAAGGCTTGAGAGAGCGTAACTTATTGGGGTCATTTTGTTTTTTGCGTGAAATATTACTTTAATGTCTTAATTACTGGAAATAAAGCCTTAAATGTATTCCTTCTCATTTAAATTTGACAACAAATTGATACCACACTCAAAAAATGATGTTTGCTGTTTGTTTAAACTACTTATTTAAAATGAGCTTGAGTTTGTTTGTTTTTTTTAATGGACGACTTATTAGTTTTTACAAATTTAAGTAGATTGAACATGAAACAATTAAGCTAACTTAAGTCCTTCATGCTGTCCTAACACTAATCGATTGTGTGGAACCCAGCATTTTTTACAGTGCATTATGAAACATTAAATCGTAATTCTGTGAAAACATTCTGAAGTTCATAATTGCAAACATGGCCTACAGAGAAAATGTTTTGTTTCTGAGATAAAAGCTGTGTATAAAATCACCTCTACACATTTAAAAAAAAATAATAATGTCTATTTAAAATAACATATTTAAAATAAACTCAAAACAACACAATTCTTGATTTTTTTTTTTTTCTTCAATCCACTTCAGTTAAAAAAAGTAAAAACTAATAAGTTAGCTTAATATCTTCATGTTGTCCCAACACAAATCGATTGTGTGAAGCTCAGCATTTTTACAGTGTATGTACCATTATATAGTGCACTATTTCAGAGGGTGGTCATTTGTAGTGGTGTCCAAAACCATAGTGGACATTATTGAGTGCACTGATTCAGTCCCTTAATGCACTGCAGTGAGGAGCACAGAACTCCTTTATCGTAAAACTGACAGAATACCAATGCACTGTGAGGGTATCACTGAAGGGGATTTTGGACATAGCCATGGATAGTGGGGTGATTAAGGTTGATCGTGTCTCAGGCCTGACTTCCTGCTCTTCTTGTACCAGTTAAGAACAGATACGGCTGCATGAAGTCTTCATGCCAATGTTAACTTAAGGCTGTTAGTTCTGTTGTCCATAAAGAAACATCTTTCACTTCTATCTGCTTCACAAAGATCTCCTAAGGTGACAGTGAACCCCTTAAATTCACATTATACACAACAAGGGATTTTTCTACCACAAATAAACCATTTGAAATGTATATATTGCTTTCCTATAGTTGCTTAGTTATAACATGATTTTTACACTTTGCATAGACTACCAAGGTCTTATTTAGATGCGTGAATATCCAATCAATGGCTTTAGTATAAATGAATCCTCTTTTAGTTTCTAAACTGATTGTGTATGGCTGTAAATTGCACTATACTCTTTTTACCACATTTTGTTTAAAAACTCTACACTGTCCTGACCACAATAACATGCAAACCGATTATAGAGTAAGACAAAGGGTAAGGAGTGTGAGGCGGAAGCTGATTTAGAATCCATATATCGAAGTTTATTACGAGAAGTTCAATACAAATCATGAGGCGTGAGTTGACAAAAACAGGCAGAGAAGTCAAAAGCACAATAATCAGTCAAACCAGCCAACAGGCAAAAGGGTGATCTAAAAGAATGGTGATCTAATAAAGCAGACAAAAAGTCATTCATGTGGTAAACCAAATAATGCAACAGGAAACAATTGGTATGGCAGTGAAACTATCTAAACTAAATTTTAAAAAATCCCAAATTAAGTGTATTTCCGTCCAATTGTTAGAGGAGCTGACTGTAGTAATAGTAACCTAATAACTAACAGTAAACAAGGAAAGCATAATAGAGACAGCTGAATAGTAGGCCCACACAGGGTCTGTACCCACAAAAATCTACTTAAATGTGTGTAAATATGTATTTATTATTACTAATCTCAGTAATATTATAATGAATAATATACAAATGATTTATTTATATTTTCTTTATCCTTTATTTTACCAGGATAATCCCATTGAGATACAGGATCTCTTCTTCCAGGGGAGGGATGGGCAGCTTCGGTTCTGGATGGCCGGTGTCCTGCAGAGTTTTACTCCAGCATTAATCAAACACACTTAAACAAGCTAATCAGTGTCTTCAAGATCAGTAAAAAGTTATAGGCAGGTGTGTTTGATTAGGGTTTGAGCTAAACTCTGCAGGACCTGAAGTTTCCCATCACTGGTGTAGACCATAAGAGTCTTTTAAAAAAAATGATGTGGAGAGTGTTTCCATCATCACAATACTCTGCCACTCGTTCCATAACGAGGGAGCAAAAAAAGAGAAGGCAGTTTTGCCTCGAGCTGCGGTCACACTAGAGTTTGTGACTGCAAAATTCTGCCGTAAGGTGCTGCGAAAAGGTGTGTGGGATAAAACAATGTGATTAGACGTTGATGAAGCGAGCGATTGCTCCATATTTAAAATTTCTGTACAGAGAAGTCACGTTTTAACTTACTATTGGTCTTATGCAAACACGTGATGCAATTTCGCAGGTCAAAGTTCACCAAGTTTGAACTTTCAAACACAGCTACATGCAAAACCTGTCACATGAGCTTGCATTTCCAGTCTGCCAAATTTGTATGCGTATGAATGGAGGTCTATGCGGTGAACGTGCAGTGTGACCGCGACTTAACTCTGAATGAATTTGTGGAACATCTAAAATTAATTTGGCTGAAGATCTGGTACAATAACTGGAAGTGTAAAATGATAAAAGACTACAAATATAAGTTGGTAATTTACCAAGCAATGCCTTGCAAATACAGTGTACAATGGTGAGTGCGTGAAGAGGCACTCGTCACAAAACGTAAGGCAGCATGAACTTTTTCAGTGAAGATAAACCTGCATGCATATAGATCACATCACCTATATTGCATGATTTATGTACAATACAGTTTGTAACATACTATTGTCTGTCTTTCAGTAGATATATAAGAGACTTGCTGATCAAGTGGCTCTAATTGGACTTGTATTGTAAACATTAAAAGTTCAAACGTTTTTTTTTTATCCATTCCACATAAATGTTCAGATTTTTTTTTTTTTTACAAAATTCTAGGCAGGATTAGCAAAAAATGTTTGCAGATTTTGTCTGGCCCTCACGTTGGTGTATTTTTCGCTACATCAAATTATTCTCTGCAAATGCGATTGCATCTCCAATCAGTCACATTACCCCTTTTTCGAATAAACAGGAGTAAAAACTTTCATTGCAAATTAAGGGGGTTTTATTTTGAATTTCACACTTCCATTACTCTTTTTCATGTGATATTTAAAAATGCTTATGAATACAGGATGATGGAAACACGGACATTATTTGACACACACTCTCACACCTAGACTTTGTGTCTAAACTGTAACACTTAATATTAACTTCTTTAAAATTCATTCACATGTTGATTTTCAGAAAAACAGCACTAATCCAATGTTCTTTGGCTGATAGAAACGTTGAAGTCTTCAAAAAAAGTTAAAGATATACCAAAAACAAACTGAAAATTATTGTTTTTGTTGTTATTTATTTAAAATTTTAGGATGAAAACAAACACAAACGTTGAAATAGATTTGAAATTCCATTACCACCTTAACATTTTCTTAAATCTTTCCACCTTGACTTGACCATGCTACATGTCAAACAGTTTGACATGCGTGCGTGCGTGCATGCATGTTTTAGAATGACCATATTGATATTACAGTACGAATGATGCTTCTTAGACTTGGTTGATCAGTGTGTGTTATGGCCATATTTAAACAAAGAATTACTGTAGATGGAGCAGAGGGTACTGTGCAAACCATCGGGTGAAGGCTTCATCTACTGGTATGGTGTTGCACAAAGAAACATCTCCTCGCTCAAATAGTTCCCCTCAGACATTGGTCAGTACATCAGATATGGGAAGAACCAGCAGCAAAGTTAAAGAACTCTGCCACCTCTCAATCGCTCTCTCAGACCCTTCCCTAGAGACACACACATAAAAGCAGAAGACCCTCTTACAAGTCTGACCTTCTCCCAATTTTAACTTCAGCAGCTCTGTCACTCATCTGCATCAGCTGATCTTAATTGAAATTGCAAAAGCTTTCCATTCACCCTAAATGAATACAGCTCTCTGTGGTTGACACACATCCAGGACACTCGTTCATACAAAGAAAACCAGTACAGGTAACCAATCATTGTCTATTTAGATGAAAGTTTATACCAATGTGATTAAATTTTCTGATATTTCTTATCAGGTTGTGATTTTCTAATGGTTCTAATGTATCACACACCCATGGTTGGGCTTTTGTTTGCTGATCAGTGTATAAATATGAATAAAAGCCTAAGTTAAAGCCAGGGTAGGCAGAAAAGGTATGGGTAACACTTTAACTAATGGACCATTATTTTAATGTATTTACTAACATGAACAAACAATCAGTAATACATTTATTATGGTATTTATTCAACTTTGTTAACAGTAATTAATGTTATTTGAGTTCAACAATGTTAGTTCATGTTAACTCACTCTGGTTAACTAATGTTAACATGCACAACATTGGATTTTAATAATGTATTCGTTAATGTTTAACTATTAATTATTATATATTATATTAATAAATGCTTTACAAGATTATTCATAATGTCCATAATTTAATTTAATGAACCATTATTCTAAAGTGTTACCAAGGTTTTGTTTTACAGGGGTGTGTTTTCCAAAAAACAACATAACTCTCAGCTGAACTAACTAAGTACAATGCATTGTTTGGGAAAATAAGCTATGTAGTGACAAGTGTTGCCTGAACTCTGTCGAAGAGCTGTCATTTCTACCATGTTAGTTAAAGCATAAAACTTTTGTAATGACACTTTTCAAGTAGTAAAATCTGCATTTTATATAATAACATTTGATTTATTTGTCACCTTTTATAGATTGTCACCTTTCTTTATGAGCCTAAAATGGCATAAATGTTTTCAAAGTGCACTAAGAAGGGGAAATAATTGTCCGTCTGAAGATTTATAAACCTGATCTGAATTTAAAAGATGAAAAACTCAAAGGGAAAATAGCATAACATCTGAACAACAACTTTAAGCTTTCAAAATCATTCAGAGTGTATGGTAAAGAGTTGGAAATGAATAGGGCATAGGGGGGAATAACTTGGATTGGAACACAGGCAGGAATTCTGCTTATAACTACAGGTCTAGAAGTGTAGCTCCAACCTCGCAAGTTTGCTGAACTGTTTGTGAATGTTCATTGGAACAATGGATTTGGGAGACACAGAACCATTCGTTTGTAAAGACTAAACTTGCAATCTTAGTTGGCTAATGATGGTTTTGGTAAATGCACCCCAGGTTGAAAATCTCATCCTGATAGCGATCAATTATTGAAGTAGTCCAAATATAAATTTGGAAGGCTCAGGGCCATTAAATGTTTGTCCAATCATTGCATTTGATCAGCATGTTTTGCGGCGCTATGCAGAATGAGCAAGAATGAAAGACAAACAGCCTAAATGTCCTACTGAGCCAACAAAACCTGTCACAGGAAAAGTAAAAAAACAAAAAAAGCTTCAATTAAAAAATGTTAATCAAGAAAGAGCATCATGATTGCCCCTTTTTTGAAGGATAATAAATAGTAGTGGCTGCATGGTGGCGCAGTGAGTAGCACGATCGCCTCACAGCAAGAAGATCGCTGGTTCGACCCTCGGCTGGGTCAGTTGGCATTTCTGTGTGGAGTTTGCATGTTCTCCCCGTGTTGGCGTGGGTTTCCTCCGGGTGCTCCGGTTTCCCCCACAGTCCAAAGACATGCGGTATAGGTGAATTGGGTAAGCTAAATTGTCCATAGTGTATGTGTGTGAATGAGTGTGTGTGGATGTTTCCCAGAGATGGGTTGCAGCTGGAAGGGCATCCGCTGCGTAAAACATATGCTGGACAAGTTGGCTGTTCATTCCGCTGTGGCGACCCCAAATTAATAAAGGGACTAAGCCGAAAAGAAAATGAATGAATGAATAAATAGTAGTCTTAACACGTTCATTACAAGGGCTGGGAAATGCATCCAATCCTCCTTACCTGCCTAATCAAATTATTAATCTTAAAAAGCTCAATAAGCTTTAACATGCCCTGGAGAGTCACATTTTTTCATTATTTGTTTCTCTTTTTTTTTTTTTTTTTTACATAATGAGGGTGCTTTTGCTCACATCTTCCACTTTCTGTCTTGTCTTTCGTCAACCTAAGCTAATATTTTTATCAGTTAAATTCAGAGGAAAGAGCAAAGCAGCGGGAAGCAACCAGAGCAAGAGCAGATGGCAGAGGCATGCATGGAGATGTGAATAATAACACACACAGTGGATCGCACTCCCTTTCGATCAGCCCAAAGGGGCCACGTGTTTACTAAACAATGCAAATCTTCAAGACCAGAGGAATCACTTGTTTTGGCTGCTACCATATGGAGCAAGCGGTGAGACTATTAGAATTTAGTATTCCCTTTAACAAGAGCAACTTCTAGTCAACTGGATAACCAGATTTGTCACACATGCTTTTGCACTGTTGTACATTCCCAAATCTGTACCTGCAAAGTGAGTGTGATTTGTTCATAATTTAGAGCAACACTATGCAACTTTCTCTCACGTTTTTTCCTCTCAACTTTCTCCCCTTGTGGTTAATTGCAATAGCCTGTATCTGAAAAAAAGATCGCACTGTTCCGCACATAGGAATTTTCTGCTGGGTCTCATTTAAGAAGCTGGTTCCTAAAAAGCATGCATTTGAAGGACATTTTGGTCATCATGGCACAAGGAAGCCTGTGGCTGCATCTTACTGCTTGAGTAGATACTAGATTTGAATTTGAATTTACTGCTCAGTGGTGAGCACTGTCGCCTCACAGCAAGAAGGTCGCTGGTTCGAGTCCCAGCTGGGCCAGTTGGCATTTCTATGGGGAGTTTGCATGTTCTCCCCGTGTTTGCGTGGGTTTCCTCCAGGTCAGCCAAACTGCTTGTTGCTAGAATCTTGTTGCGTCACATGTAGCTACAATAGGACAATGTGTTATTCTACCACTGATGTAATTTTATAGATATCATTTTTAGATCAAAAAACATACATAGTGCTGCTTTAAAACAGTTCACATCAAAACCCAAAGGCTTTATTGGGTACTGCAATGAGTCCACAATCCCAAATAGCACACTTCATGAGCACTTAAGGGTCATCTTTAGACTAACAATAGATGTTGTGTGCGAGTATATGTTAAATCTATGGCAGTGTTGTTTCACAGAGTGTTGCATCATGCTGTTTTGTGCTTGCTTAGGGTGCTTTGGAAGGTTGCTAGGGCATAGGTGGCGTCTCTGTTTCTTTCATTGTAATTTATGGAATAGTTGTTTTGAAATTAGTAATTTGAAAGGAAAAAAAATTGTGGTAATGATGCATAACCTGAGGGGGGGAATCAGGATTTTTAATAATACATCATGCTCTCTGGTCTTGTCACATTGCCTTCAGAAATCATTCTAATATGCTGATTTGCTGCCATTATGATGAATTGGTATTGATGTTCAGTCATGAATTAGGGTTCTTGTTAGTATCTCAGATGAAAACATTTTGCTTAAGATTTTGTTTCTACCAGATCTCAGTTCTTATAAAAATAATAGAGCTGTTGTCAACACTAATGACAGTAATGATGAATTCATATATTTTTGAGCATCAATTCATCATGATTTCTAAAGGGTCATCATTTGACTCCAAAAACTCATCTTCGGCTTTGAAAAATCATTAAATCCCAAGATTGAATAGCCTTCTAAAATATATTCAGTGATATTGAAATTATATTTCACAGTACTTCAAAAGTAAGGGTTAATTATTAGTATCTATGATGAAAACATTTTGCTTAAGATTGTGATTCTATTAGATCTCAGTTCTCACAAAAATAATAGAGCTGTTGTCAACACTAATGACAGTAATGAAGAATGAATAACCTTTTTGAGCATCAATTCATCATATTAGAATGATTTCTAAAATGCTCATCATTTTACTCCAAAGACTCATCTTCGGCTTTGAAAAATCATTGAATCACAGGAATAAATGACCTATTAAATTATGTTCATTGAAATTGAAATCATATTTCACAATACTCCAACAATGCAATATTACAGAATTGTATTGCATTTCTATCAATTGATCGCACACTTGGTGATCAGAAGAGACTTTTCTCAATATGTCCAAGAAATCGTAAAGTTTCCAAACTCAGCCAAATTCTGAATATGTTTTATTTGGCATAACTCTGAAACATTACAATATAATCTCAGCAGTAAACATTGATCCAAATCAGGTGCAAAAAGGCAGGGTACAATTATCACCACAGTTTAACGAGACTGTCCTGTGGACCAGACGCATAGTCATGTTGCTAATATCTGAACAGTCACCAACTCTCCTGCTATGTTGCCACCTGACACTGGCAGATGATGAGCAGTGTGGCTGCCTATTCCACTGCCAGCGAGACAAGACCCATCTCCTGCACCAGCTGTAAGCCTGTGTGAGGTGATATCCCACACACAGAGCTATGATGAATATGGAGACAGCACACGTTTTATTTCATTTAGACAGCAGTGCTTGTTTTTAATATGAGAGTCTATTCACGCAGTAAGTCAGCAGTCAGCTTGGATTGTACCAAATTAGTTTTTGTAAGAGACAGTGATGTGCACATATCAGATACATAGTACAATAAAAAAGCCACTGTAACTTATTTATTTCATGTAAAGTTGGATTGAGTGGATTATGATTATGGATTATACTGCTGAAGCAAACCATATCAGTTTAAATCATGTATTATCAGTATATATGATAGTGATTTACTTAAAGGTGCAGTAGGTGATTGTCTTCAGAAGCATTTTTTGTTGTGCTGGTTGAAAGTCTCTTCACATTCCAATAGTAATGATTAAAGTAAATGATCTAAATGTATTTATATGTATTTTTATATTCTGAGTAAGGCACAAAACTAAAAAATGTCCATCCAATTAAATATTGTCGGGCCGACAATTCCCATAATTCCGATAAGTAGCCCAAACTGCCTCTCAGCAAATGTAGATTTGCCACTGAAATCTTATGGCAAAAGATTGATGTGACTATTTTCAGTTTCATAAGGGACCTTTAACAGCATCGATAATGTAGATTTTTAATTAGGTTAACAACAAAATATCAGTAAATAGCGCTATTCCGCCTAGCCTGCTTTACTGAGGTGAAGTTGGTTTTATATTCACGTTGGTTCATATTTGTACAATGACAACCTGTGACGTGCTCCCTACATAGTTTACCATGGTACCTTGAATATTCGGTCTGAAATAGCGTGTAAGTATGACTCAGTAATAAGTATAATTCTCGCACCCCGCCGGCCAAGCACTAAGCTTACAGTAGTCGCTTTAGGACAAAGCGCATGAGAGAGTGAGACCAGCGATTAGGGCTGTGCGATTTGGGGAATATATATAATCGCGGTTATTTTGACAGATATTTCTATTTTATTTGCGAATTAATTTTGTAGTCAAGCTTCAGCTCAATAATCTGTATTGTAGCTTCTTACTGCTAACATGCAGTAAATGTTAGTTAAAAAAAGGAACTGAAAAGATATTAACTTAAACATTTATTCAAATTTGTTTTTAAATATTCAGAAATGAAACACTCATTTTTCTCTAGAGCAAACAGTAAGCACAAATAAAATGACCTTACCTTTCTGTAAACAAGTTGAACTCAAATTAGGGAGATAGTGTAGCTTATTATACAAACAAAAAATAATAATTATAAAAATACAGAACACTCAGCAAACTAATATGGCTGATAAGAGCCTTTCTGTAGCTTATATTGTCTAAAACAAAATAATTATCCCAGATGCTATACAATATATCATGACGTTAAACGTACAGCTGTGGTACTCCAAAATGGCTAAAATAGGTGCGAGACAGAAGTGTATATCTCCTATCCTGCATTTAGATGAGCTTTTTTTTTTTTTTTTTAATCCCTCTTTGGTCACTGCATTAAAAGGCACAGTGTCTTTGTCGAGGTAGTGTGTTATGGCATTAGTTATCTCCTGGGTAGGGTTGCACCAGCTGTTCGTTACTTCTTTCTTAAACTGGAAGGTAAAGTCCACACTAGGGGCTTTGTAACTACTAGCTAGTTTGTAACAAAATTTGTTAACATGTTTTTAAAGCAAACCGTAGTTATTAGGTCGTAAGCTCTCCGTAAAGTAATGCGTATAGTCACATTGAATTGACGTAATATCCAATAAGAAGCATTTAAATCGTTAAATTGCTTTAAAATTCTGCAACTAATGCATCTATATATAACTGTCCTATATAAATTAAATGATAAGTTATATTTTTATAGTACATTACAGGGGCCGCACGGTGGCGCAGTGGGTAGCACAATCGCCTCACAGCAAGAAGGTCGCATTTGGCATTTCTGTGTGGAGTTTGCATGTTCTCCCCGTGTTGGCGTGGGTTTCCTCCGGGTGCTCCGGTTTACCCCACAAGTCCAAAGACATGCGGTATAGGTGAATTGGGTAAACTAAATTGTCCGTAGTGTATGTGTGTATATGAGTGTGTGTGGATGTTTCCCAGTGATGGGTTGCAGCTGGAAGGACATCGGCTGCGTAAAACATATGCTGGATAAGTTGGCAGTTCATTCTGCTGTGGCGACCCCAGATTAATAAAGGGACTAAGCTGAAAAGAAAATGAATGAATGAATGAATAGTACATTACATTACAGTCAGTCACTACAGATGACGCACACACCTGCATTGCGAGCCATGAATGCACGTGAAATACACATGAAGTTATCAAAACATTAAACTTAAATTTTTTGTGACTTTGAAACCAAAATATTCCCATATTATCGATGTCCTGTTTGCGATTCGATTTCGATTAATCATACAGCCCTATCAGCGATCCTTGCATGCATGAAATATTGCACATTATGACAAGTTTTGCTTGTTACACAACTAAAAACGTGCTAGATATAATACAGTTTTTCGTTCGGAATTGTAGTATTATAAAGTACTATAAAGTTTTCTAACTGGCAAATGACATGATTTAGTGGATGCTGTCTGCTGTCATCTTTATGGTGCGCGCGTTTGTATTTCAGGAGGCGTGGCTTTTGTATGGCAGGGGAGGGACTGTGTTTCAAAGATATTATGCTAACCGGTTAGCATTGTGGCAGATCACCTACTGCACCTTTAACTATAAATGAAAACTGGAGAGCATGACATTAATACTGCTGATTTGCAGTGATGTTTTCTAAGGCATTTTACAACTGTCACGCATACTTCGAGATATGAGTTTGTTGAAAACATTTAAACCTAAAAATGAATCTTAACGCTGTTAGTTGTACAGTACTTTTTGCTTGTTCTTTTAACATTAGAACTACCGAGGCAGTCAGTTTGACCATTTTTGACCACCACTTTGTTAAAATTAAAACTGTTTAACTGTAACTTTTCCTAAATGTGTGTATATATCTTTCTAACAATTTGATTTTATAAAAAGAAATTGCAAAACACAAGAGTTCCAAGTATTTCTACCTTGAATTACCATAAACGTGAAGTTGACCTAAGCATCCGCTACTTAATCCCTTACTTTTGAATATGCATTTTACTGTTGCCAAGCACGGTCCTGCTAAAAAACAACAACTTTCTGATAGAGAAAACATACGCTTACTTCAGACATGTCTTTCAAAACAACATATTCAGTACAGTGAAAATATACTTTCTCTCCTGCTTGCTGGACAGACTGAGGTGTACACCCTCACAGGCAGGCTAGTATTTCTCTACACATGAATAGATTGTATTGTCAAAAAGTATTTTTAGGGTAATGATTTTATAAATATGATGACAGACATTCAAATCTTAATTCTAAAATCTCAATAGAAGCTTTGAATGTAAATATCTGACAATATTTGAGAACTGTCAGAATGACCACTATGATGATTCTAGAAGTTCCAGTGTTAATAGGGGATTTATCAAGTAATCCAATTGAGCGTTAGCAACTGCTTCCCTGCACTGAAGTAGTGCACTATAGCAAACACACAGAATACCTCTTGAACCACTTAGGAATGCTTGAACAAACACCTACTGTATAATACTGGACACACAAGCAACAGCTTGGCGACAGTAAAAACAATAAGAAATACCTTAGAGACCACACAGAATAACCTAGCAAACGATCATGTGAATGCCTTAGCAACTCTACATAGTAATTACTCAGAACACATAACTGCCTAACCACCTATGTTCTAGCAGTCTGTAACCCTAGAGATCAAACAGGCCACTCTTACAGCTTAACAGTACTTTACACTGTAAAAAGTGATTAGTTGACTTTACTTAAAGTGAGTAAACCTGTTGATTTAAAGCAATTAGTTGACTTGGCTTAATAATTTTAATACCATGGCCTTACACACTTTAAGCAAATTAAGTGTGTGTATAATTACAAAAATCAATCAATAATTACAAAAAAAGTCAACTCAACAGTTCCAGGTTACACTGGGTTTACTCACTTTTTTTTTTTTTTAAAGTAAAGTGAACTTGTCACTTTTAAGGCAACAGGTTTACTCACTTTGGACATTTCTATGGACAATTTTGGCTATTTCTTTGCAGAATTTTATTTTAAAAAAACTGCAGATTTATGCAGAATGATTTTTGGGAGTCAATAATCATACTCAAATTAATATAAAAAGATCAATAAATGTATATTTACTCACATTTACATAAGTAAATCAATAGACTCAATGATGGGCTAAGAAATCTGAGAAAATCCACGCACCGATTTTTAAGTCAGCCAATTAATCGCTATTTACAATGTTAAAATCAAGCAGAATACAATTACTAATCTACACACAAACAATAACTAATCTACACTGCATTAATGTAGCAACTTGCTAGTATGGGACAAGAGCAGTTACCCAGGACTATGATTGAAAACCTCTGTTCTAGTGACCTTACCTCTTTTACTTATGTAAACCATCCAGTACACTATTAAAGCACCTAGTAATGACCTTTTATTGACCACCAAAAACACAAGCAGCACCTTAAATAAGATTGGAGGTCTGCTTAGGTGCTATATTCTGTACCCAAATTGACCAAATCACTTCTTACCCAAATCAACATGTATAAATACATTTTTAAAGAAACTCGGACTCAGTACAGACCCTGATAAAATAAGACCGGAGTCTGACCTGAAAGCATATATTTTCAAACCCAACTATTTACAAAACATAAATGCCATTGACATATATATTCTATAAGAAAAAGTCCTGTTAATTGTTTTGGCCTCTATTACAATACTTGCTTTAAATTATTCACAATTTTTGTTTTGTTATTACCTGTCTGATGGAAACAAGTTTTCTTATTTTGACTTTTAATTGTGACCAGTGGATTGGACAATCAAACATACTTGTTTGAAAAAAAATTCAGTCAATAGTCTAATAAATCGTGGATTCGCTAGTGTTGTCTGCAACTCTTTTTACCTCATCTCTGGTGACGCACTTTTGCACACCCAAAAAACTGAAATCCCCTGCATTGAACATGCAGCATAATAAAGTGTTTTCCTCATGGAAATGAGATGTGTTTGAGGTTACAGACTTTTGATCTTTTTTGCGCTTAACACAATGGCAGAAGTCAAATGTCAGTCACTCAGAGATTATTGCTGTAATCTCCATGTATCCCACATCCAATAACTTTCCAGGTCCTACAGGGTCCTTTTGGAAAAAAGCACATTCAACTCCCTGAGGCCACTAATATAGAGCTCGTAGGCACTCATCAAAGTTTTGAACTCGAACCCTCTCAGGTTATATCTGAAGTTTTTGGATCCAAGTGAACCCTTGAAGACCTTTAAACCACCCAGAACTTTGAACCACACACTACAATCCAAGCAAATGTCTAGCAATGTCCTATATTGTCCATCCAAATAAAGTTAAAACTCCAACTACTAGTAAAAACAACTAACTTTCACTCAAAACTCACTTACACTGACCTGCATAACAATACCCTTGTCGATTGTCTGTTTACAATTTAGTAGTACATTAGGGATCTCCCAGAACACAGCCACATAAAATGCTCTGTGTCCGAAAGCTTAGTCAGCAGACTTGTTGCCTCACTGCCTATCACTCTGGAGGCAGCATTTGTTGAAATGCTGAAACTGCTTTCAGGCAGACTTCTGAGACAGCATAACAATTGAATCACGTACAAAAAAAAATAGAGAGAGATTTGGTAATAACTAAGGGAGTATTTGCTTACTACACTATTAAAAATTCCATAAAATGTGAAAAACAATGGTCAAAAAGGTCATTTACGCACAAAAGTTCTAAAACAAGTTCTATAATGTTCCATAATAGTCTGTTTCACAACAAATGCATTAGATAAACTCATTAACATGCCACTAGAAAAAACTGTAAAATCTCAGAAACAATCCTGCCATTTTAAATCAAGTTCAACTTAGATCACAGGCGATCGATTGCTGTAGAAAGAACTCTATACCCATAAAAACAGTTAGCAACTGCCAGATAATGGTCACCTGCTTTTTCCCATTAAGGCTTACATTAGGCATGTTATTTTAGCCAACAACATGTATTAGTTAGCTTATAAAGCCCACATTTAACGTTACTGAAAAACAAAACAAAAACAAATAACTCAGTGATCCATAAGATTTTGTAGGTCGGTAAGTACAGTTTACTGTTCATTTTGTTGGGTGTAAAATATAACAGAAATAAAAAAAATTAATAGTTAAGAATTAATAACCAAATAAGCTGTCAATCACAATTGTCAATCAGACTGTAACAGCATGCCCTCTTTTTATAATAATTACTGCAATCATAGCAATCACAAAAACAAACAACTGAATCTATATCAACATGATAGCGACTGCCTTTGACAAAAGAGAAGGAAAAAAAGTAATTCTGGAGTCATCCTCCATTCGTTTACATGAAGAGGGTGGGTTTTATGGCCACCAAGGTGCAATCAAAGAGTCAAGAACTTCATTTTTAACTGGTTGCACACCAGTTCGAGGCGCCATGTTTATTTTTAGCTCAACAGTCAGAAAAACAGGATTGTGGGATTTCAATGGCAATGAAAGACAGGGGACGGTTGCACCAGCAGTGCGTAAGTTAAAACGTAGCCTAGTTGTGACTTAAAGGCACACTAAGTTACAACTTACTAAATATTTTTGTGTTGCACCATCGAACTTAGTTTAAACATAACGATACGTTCCAACTAAATATTTACGGCAACCTCGCCCCATGTATAACTAGTAGAAAAGAGATGACAGCAAGATGAGTTTACATTGAGGAGCTCACGATAATAATGAAGAGTGCTCTCCCTCTACTCACAGCCTTATTTTCCTCCCAAATCTCACAATTTTTTTCGGTTTGTGAAAAAAGCTTAATTTTCTTTCAAGGAGTGTTTTGTGTTAATTGTATCCATCAATTAAAACGAGAATTTCTTCATGACTGAGTTTTTTTCCTGCTTTCATATTAGAAATCTTTATTGTCCACACATGTGGAAATTTCGTTTTTGGCCTCACAAAGTTACTAAAAACATCCTCAAACATCACAAATACAAAACACAAACACAGAGCACAAACACTATATAAAGGATATTAAAAAAAAAATAAAATCAAGTATGTTTTGATAAATTTGTGCAATGCAGGTGTGTGGTCATCTGTTATTAGTGACTGACTGTAATTAAATGTACTATAAAAATGTAATTTGGCATTTCATTTTCATAGGACAGTTATATATAGATGTATTAGTTGCAGAATTTTAAAGCAGTTTAACGATTTAAATGCTTTTTATTGGATATTATGTCATTCAATGCGACTACACATGACTTTACAGAGAGCTTACGACCTACTAATTAGTTTGCCTTAAGAACATGCGGTGCAACTGAAGTGAGGACAAATTTAGTTACAAACTAGCTAGTAGTTACTAAGCCTCTAGTGAAGACTTTACGTTCCAGTTTAAGAAAGAACTTACAAACAGCTGGTGAATCTCTACCCTTATCTGATACTGTAACCATTATAGGATAAGCTAACACTATTGAAGTCAATGGTTACATATTTCCAGCATTTTTTTCAAAGTAACTTCTTTGATTGTTCAACAGAAAAAAGAAACTCAAACAGGTTTGTGACGAGCGAAGTTTGAGTAAATGATGACAGAACTTTCAATTTTGGGCGAACTATCCCTTTATATCACTCACTGTTTACTTGGTTTCTTTAAATCAAATAATTAATTCTGAAGTGTGTCTATTATGATGCTAACACTAAACCTAAATGATGATGCTAAAAAGAGTTCTATCTTATTTAACAGTGTAGTTGAACACACATCATCTGGATTGGAAGTGGATCTTACTTTGTCCCTGTCATCACGGTGTCGTTGACATTGCACTAGTGCAGATAACCCAACAATAGAGCCTGGATAATTAACCTTCATAACAATTCCAGTTCACAGTTTGTGTTATACGGTTGTTGTCCGCAAGCACATCAAGGGAGCAGATGAAAAAGCTTCGCAACAATGGATCATTCAATAATACCGTGCCTAAAAATACTCTTTGTTTTACATTTGAGTCCAGCAGTGTTCAATATCACAGAGTAAATGAGACTGGGCTGTCGTATTAAGGTGGAAGCCTCTGACTGAAGACACCCCTCTGTCTAAATTATCACTTCATATTGCGGTCTACCGTTCGCTGGTTGATCTAATGGTGTGTTGAGAGCTTAATTAAAACTGAAGATTTATTGGAGTGGACTTCATGTGCATATAAAATATTTGTACTTTCACACACTAGGATCCGAAAAGCTTTTATATTATTTCCATCTGAACTGAATTTCAATTGCTCTTAATAGAGAACTGCAGTGGGGTATTTTTGTCGGCTGGTTAGCATCACTTTAATTCTTTGGCTTTTTGGTTATTGCAGAATAACAATGAAAGTGTATGATTCTTACACGTTTTGTTGATCAGGGTAGTCTTTACAAAGTGCATTTATTAATTTTGAAGCCTCAATACCTCAATTGCTTGAGATAAAGATCCATAAACTATGCATTTTTTTGTGTCTAAAGATATACAGCTTGGTTAAACCAGGCTAAATTTGGGCTGTCTGTGAAAATCTAATAGACATTCAAGAATAGCCCAAAACAGACTAGTCATCAAACACATTTGACTACACATTTGAAGTCTGGCTAATCTGTTTATTTGATGACTAATCTAGTTTTTGAGCTATTATTTTTCACTGTTTATTAGATTTTCACTGACTTCAATGATTTAGCATTGTTTTAGCCAAGCTGTTTATATTTGGATGACTATTAGACATCTGTTAAACACAAAATTGCTTAATCAAGTCAACACCATTGTGCCGCCAACTCTCTTGACCTACTGGTATTTTCACGCAAAAGCATCTCTAATTTTTACAGAGTACAGTCTGAAAACAAAAACAAAATCCAGTGACTTGGAGATCTTCAAACAAAAATATCAAAGGAGAATGACCAAACTGGTTTGAGTTGGTAGAAGGGCTCAACTCAAACTCAGATAACCACTCGTTTCAACTGATTTGCGCATTATGAACGAATCAGAGTCTTATCTCCCATTCCCTTTATAAGTGAGTTGCGGTTACGCCATGGCAGGTTTGCTATTTACATGACAGACTTTGTAAGTGGTGGAATCCGGCTTTTGTGGATGGCCTGCTTGTGCATTAACCAGTTTTAACCAGTCACTTTGAGATGAAGGTAGTGTGTGAGGAGGAACAGTAGCATTTTTATGTTTATGTAGATTTTAATCCTTGTAATGTAATGCAAACCTTAAATTTTTTACATTTAAAATTGTTTGTGTGCTGCCGCACATACTTGTCTGTGTAATAAGCAATGTGTGTGTGCTTTGTGGACTGGCCTACAGGCACACTAATGCTTTTTTTAAATAACAAAAAGGAAAAACATGTGCCTTTGAATTTAGACCAGCTTTAGTTGGTCAACGGTGTACTCTATTTAAGTTGCCTCACAATAGTAATGCCTCAACAACGTGCTTTAATAAACCTAGCACATAGACCAGCACACCCATTGGCACACAAATGGATTTAAATAAAAAAAGAAATTATACCTATGCCAGGCTGAAACTAGCAATACACACTTGCATCGGGTGTATGATGCGGCCCAATGTTTCCATCATCTTGGTGAACCAACTGTATCCTACAAAAAATGAAAAATGCAAAAAAGAAACCCACCCAGTACTATCGAGTTGGATCTAATAAAGTGACCCAGTAGTTCACAGTAAATACAGTGAAAGCTCTGTAGTCCCGTTTAGTCACTTTTTAGGGACATTTTAGCGTTTGCTGTGAATGTTGGATCCATCTAGTTCAAAAATGTTATCTTGTTTTCAAGTTTCGACCTACAAAAATACGTAATCCACTATAAAGAAATATATCCTTATTTATTAACACAAGTTTTTTGTTTATTGATGTCAATTAAAACAGTTATGACATTCAGCACATCATCTTCGAAATCAAAGCCAGTGTGAGTGTTGGAGCCTTGACCTTGTACTTCATTGAGCCCAGGTGGCCATATGGGAAATCTGCATCATGTGCCGTTTTCATTCCATCTTACCCTGAAAATTGTGAATCTTTTCTCTACTATCTCTGAACTATATGCAAGCAAAATAAAATAAAAAAGACTTAAAAGCAAAAGTCTGTTTGAGTGAGCATCTCCAGCAGCAGCACCAGCAGCAGACAGGGGTCTGAGACTGTCTGATTTGGATGGCGGAGTGGGAGGCTTCAAAGGTGGCAGGAGTACTAGTGGACCCACTCATCCAAGCAGGATCCCTGTCAGCTCTTTAATTACTGCTCACCATTTCTTTCACTTACATCTCTTTTTTTTTTCTTTTTTTTTCATGTACAGAACTCAAATGAGCATACCATGGATTTAATGAGATGAAGGTTTTCAAAATGGGAGAGAGAGCTAGATTGGCTGATTATTGAAAGGACGATTTACCACCTAATGAACCCTGGAGCCCTTACAGAAAAGAGCAGAGGAGGGGTGGAGAGCTACTTGATGTTCCAGACCCTCACTTTAAACACAACAGCACAGCGAAATGAGAGAGAATGAATGAGGACGCGCCTCTTTTATTACACATGCTCTCTGTGACTATAGAGGCCAGCCGCTCTCACGAGAGAATAAAAAAAGTCTTTTTTTTTTTTTTTTTTTTTTATAAGTGAAATAGTCATAGCCAGAAGTAATTTATAGTGAACCGAGGGTTATTAACATTTAAAGAATTATTAACATTAAAGGTTATTAACATTTAAAGAATCCCCAGCTAGGGACAAGGTACAAACCACTCAAATGCAATAGCTGCCGCTTTGGTTTTAACAAAGGGACATTTTAAATGTGCCCTCAGTCATTTTGTTTTTCCTCATTAAAAAGTTTTATGTGTAAAGACATGAATATTAGTTTTTTCAAAAATGTTTAACACAATGTACACTCAGATGAATAGTCCAGTGATGCACTATATTCAGGGGGCACATAACTCGTATGCAAGTGCTTGAATGAAATAAAAAAAAATGCACACCACATATTTGTTGGTACAAAGCGTTTTGTGTACCAACATAATGCGGTATTAACACTACTCTTAGCTGTCTTTCGCCCTGGATGGTGTTTGAAGTCGCTAGTGGACGTTCTCACATTGAGGTTGCTTCAGAAACGTTTTTCAATGATGTTCACTGACAGCGAATGAGCTTTCTTGCTGCTGAAAATAAACATTGTAGATGGAAAGCTCTTAATATAAATAGAATCAGTATATAAAATGCTAAATTACAAAGATGAACAAGGAAAAAAAACTGTGCTTTTGGCTATTTATCTGCTGCAAACGCTGGTCTCTGTAGGTCTACAGCAGCGAGAATATAACTGACTGATGAAAGAGCTGAGAGAGGATCACGTGAGCTGATGCTCATATTGACAGTTGCTCACGAAAGTTACTGTTCATAGAGTTTAAGGATTCTCAACTTTGTTGCGTTGCTTGACATGGCCACATCTTGTCACCAACAGTCACTGTCACTCACTTAAAGTTGTTGCTAGAAGAGATAAGAAGTTAAAGAGAATTATTTATATTATCTATTAGATTACCCATTAAATAGTGTTTTATTATTCACAAAAATATGCTTTATTGATGTATATATTTGCAGCTGTATCTCCTCTAGACTTGTAGACTAGAGCTGTCCCTTGAAATGAATGATCGCTTGTCACTTTGTCGCTGCATGCTTCTGGAAGTATAAATGGGGCTTAAAAGTGGATTCTCAACTTTTTGTTGCTTTTTGTTGCTTGAGACACCCACATCCTGTCACCAAAGATCACTGTTATTCATATAACCAGAGATTGCCAGAAGTCGCTAGCTCCCCATTGAAATGAATGGTCGCTTGTTATTTTGCAGGTAGTGTACCATGCTGCACTGGTAAGATAATTATTACAAACATGATAAAGTATGTTATTAGGTAACTGTAATCATAGGCTAAAGTTATATGTATATACATTGTACATTTTACCTACTTTTAAAAATATATTCTATTACTGTATGTTTTTATGTGATAATTTTTTTAACTTTTTTTAACACATTAAAAAATTTTTAACACATGGGAAAACTAGGTTGCTGTTTAGAGTGGTGTTAGTGAGGCCAGCAGGGGGGCGCTCAACCTTTGGTCTGTGTGACTCCTAATGCCCCAGTATAGTGAAAGGGATACTATACTGTCAGTGAGTTCTGTCTTTCGGATGAGATGTTAAACTGAGGTCCTGAATCTTTGTGGTCATTAAAAATCCCATCTAGTAAATTTAATAAAAAGTAGGGGTGTAACCCCAGTGTCCTGGCCAAATTCCCTCTATCTGCCTTTACCCGTCATGGCCCCACCATCCACCGAATTGGCTCTATCTCCATCTCTCCACTCCACCAATAGCTGGTGTGTGGTGAGCGCACTGGCGCCGTTGTCTTGTGGCTGCAAGCGCATCATCCAAGTGGATGCTGCACACTTGTGGTGGTGTGAAGAGACCCCCCTCATGATTATGAAGCGCTTTAAGTGTATGGCCATACACGATAAATGCGCTATATGTAAAAACACATTCAATTACATTACATTACATTACATTACATTACAATGTGTTTATATTCAATGTTTTTGTGTATGACACTTATGCCCAAATACCTTAAAAATGAGCATGCACACTCAAAGGACTGAACATGTAATCTTTAATAAATCCAAAGTTAATCCCCAGTTGTCTCTATATCAAGCACAGCAGGGAATACGAGATAATAGAAGAAAAATTGGTTCGTACAATTGGTATCCAAGCCTGTTAAACAAGGTGTTAGATGAGATGTGCACAAAGTATGTAAGACAGCGTAGCGGGAGGCATGATCAAAGATGCATCCGTGTACTTGCCAGCAAAGATCTGCTCCTCATATAAAAACAACTCACAAAGCACAACACGTGTGTGTGTGTGTGTGTGTGTGTGTGTGTGTGTGTGTGTGTGTGTG